>CABHPQ010149448.1:17856-47490 GCA_902168405.1 Peromyscus aztecus | reverse complement strand
ATTCCTTTGGCAGTGAGTCTGCACAGTATGAAGAAGAAGGGGCAAGCAAGCAAGCATCTGTGAGTTTATTTATTCTCTGCTTTTGGTTATAGATAGGTTGCATTAAGTTCCTGCCTTGACTTCCTTACAATGAAGGGCTGTAATCTGAAACTGTCAACCAAATAAACCCTTTCTTCTCTAAATTACTTTGTGTTAGGGCATTTTATCACTGCAACAGAAATAAAAGTAGAATAGACAGTGGACACCTGTTCCATGTGTGGGTGTAGGGGATTGTGTGTGTGCTCATATGTGTGATATCATCATACATGTCTATGAAGGCCAGATGTTTGTGCTGAATATTGTCTGCCTCAATTGTTCTCCACCATGTACTTTTGGTGATATTTATTCTACTCTAATTTCTTTTAATTAATCTTTTTATTACTTTTATTTCATGTGTAGGTGTTTTGCCAATGTATATGTCTATACTGTGCGCATACTTGATGCCCACAAAGGCCAGAAGAGGTCACCAGATCCTCTGTCATTGGAGTGATACATCGTTGAGAGCCACCAAGTGAGAATTGAACCCAGTTTCTCTGGCATAGCAACATATTCTCTTAGCCATCCAACCATCTCTTCAGGCCCTCTCATAATTAATCTTTTAAAACATTTGACATCATACTTTTCTGTAATTGCATTGATATCCCATTATCCTTTCTCATCTCCTTCCCAGTCCTACCAGGCTCAGGCTCCTTTGTCTTCCCAAATATTTTAAGACAGGATCTCTCTCTCACTGAACCAGGCACTCACCATTTCAGATTTTATATATATATATATATATATATATATATATATATATATATATATATCTACACACACACACAAACACACACACAGACTGGCCAGCAAGCCACAGTGAAACACCTGTCTCTATCTTGCCAGCATTGGGATTACAGTACATGCCACTGCGCTCAACCTTTTAGGTGGGTTCTGCACATATAAACTCGTGTTCTCTTACTCGGTCAACAAGTACCTTGGTGTCTGAAGCCATCTTTCTAGTGCCCAATTTTGGCATTAATTACATATTTTTAAAAGATTTTAATTCCCTCTGCTTCCTTAGATGAAAAGAATCCATTCCATATTTTCGACATGTATGGTTTTAGTCTGCTGTCTGTGGACATTTTTCTCTACATGAGTGATATTACTCAAATAAGGTATGGAGACTAGTTGACATTTTCACATAATTGGTGAGTTCCTCAGGCAAGGTGACAAATATAACACATTCCCGGCAGATCGCTGCAAAATCTCCCTTGGTGTTCATAGCTCCAGGGTATTGAGAGGGACTCTCTAAGCTGCTTGTTAACCAGCAGCAAATCCCACCTAATCACTGCTGCAGGTAGTAGCTGACTTTTGACACTTTAAACCCTTTAGAATTTCTAGCTAGTTGGGTACATTGGAGAATGAAGTTTTGCCTTCACACCCCTCCTTCATTATTCATCTCTTTTAATAGAAGTCAGCTGATTTCCTTAACAGAGCAATAACAACTTGAGCCTGGAAACCACTACTCATAATGCTGTAGCAGGACTGAAATTTTGACATAGACTAGATGGAGTGGTGTGAGCCAATATCAGAAAGAACTAAGCTTCTATGCAGATATTCTCCTGGCTAATCTGGTAGAGATGATTCTGGGATTGATTTTCCTACTTCTCAGATTTGCTGAAGGTGGGCCAAGTCAATAAAAACTAACCATGACAGGGATATATCTGCTGATTTATTTCCTGGGTAGTTAAATTTGACCACTTTGTATGTTCATGATGGAATAACTATATTGTAGAATATGCTTTCTTTTGACATTCTATTAAATCAGCCTATAATTATGGTCAACATTACATTTTTCTGTGCTTCATGCCTTTTCTGTTTTTATGATTTGACTGATTTATCTGGACAAATTTATGCCTCCACATTCTAATATATGTAAATTTTAAACACAAATTTATATGTACTGGTTATTGTCAGATTAATTAGCATAGTATTCCTACTAAGTAACTGTATCTAAAATATAGCTCACTGACTTTTCCATAATACAATTAACTAGACAACAGGAATGAAGGAAAGGTACAGAAATAATTTTTGTATTATAATTGAGATGTGCATGGGTCTCTGAGACCTCCATGTCCAACAGAATGGAGATACATTGGAAACAAGAAGGCAGTTCAGTTCATCATGGCAAACTAGCCAGTGTTGATTCAAACTTCAGAGTCTAACCCAGAGTTGTTTATTATAGGCATATTTAAGCACAGCACAATTTGGTGGATACTTTTCGTGTGATAATCAGCTCAACCCCATGTGCACAATAAGGCACACATAAACCTCTTTGAGTAACTAACTAAGTTAAATAGAGATCAGATGTAACTATATTGAAACTGTAAAGTACATGTGCCATCATCCATAAAGATAGGTTCTATAGATTGATTGAGAAAACAGCAAAAACAAAGAGATTATAAAGATAGGGAAGAGGGTTCAGTGTGGTCTCTGGCCACACAAATAGTGTAAATATCATCAGACTAGAATATACATCGGCACTCACTCAGCCTTCTGGGTGGGTAAAAGTTATAGTATTCCTTCCCTTGAAGAATCACCCTTGTGTGTTAACATTTCAGGTTTTCCTAGTGCTTGTCTGTGAGCATATAGATCTCTGAGCCTCCTATAGTAATTATCCTCAGCTTGAGAAAATATTGCCTACATTGTAGTGTGCAAACTCATAGTCAAAATTTAAAAGCCAGATCAGGGTGTTTCAAAAACCCCATTCTGTCACTGGTATTTCATGTTTGTTATTACTGAACACTCAGTAGCAAATCAAAATGTCCTCTGTAGATTAAAATAAGAATAAAATATACCGATATAATTATCATGCCACTTTAATATCAAGAATTGTCTTCCTAGACTTTGAATGATATGTATCAAAATTCTTTCAAGCACATGTTGCTCCCCTGAAGGCAATTATCCTGGTAAAGTGATGCTGAAATAAAATCACTAGCATGTAGACTACCATAAACTTTATACATAATCCTCACTTCCACCTATCATTTCACATCTGGAGATCTGCTTATCCACTCAGCTTCACAGTACCTCAGCCTGCTGGCCCTTTCTAAGGGGCTGTTTACATTCATTTACTGCCTTCCCTGTCCTTTCTCTTACAGGCTCAATTCAGTAAGTGTACCTTATAGCACCTAGGCGAGAAATCCTGTGCAGGGGAAGGGGTAGTAGACAGGTGTCTGTAAATACTGCTCAACTATGATACTACTCTTCTCTGTCCAAAACTTTAACTGATTTTGTCAATCAAAATATAAAACAAGACACTTACACACACCTTTTTACTGCTTTAGCTCTGTAGTGCATACTTTCTCTTGCTCTTGGACCCATAGATACTATACTAGCATGTTTACTCAGAGCATTGCCAACTTTCTGCTCTTTAAATGTACTAATGTTTCTCCCTAACCCCATAATGGCATCCTTAGATATGACTCCTAGCAACAGTGCAGACAGTAAATGAACAGACTGTCTTCTCCTGTAATCAGATTGGTGACTACCTTAAATGTCGTCATAGAACCTTCATCCAGTAACTGATGGATGGAAGCAGATGCAGAAATGCATAGCCAAGCACTGGGCCGAGCTCCAGGAGTTCAACTGATGAAGGGAAGAAGGATTGTACAAGATAGGGGGTGTCAAGACCATGACATGAAGCCCACAGAGACAGCTGACTGGAGCTAATGGAGCTAATGGGAGCTCACAGACTGTAGACCAACACCTGGAGAGCCTGTATGGGACCGACCTAGGCCCTCTGCATGTGGGTGCAAGTTGTGCAGCTTGGTCTGTTTGTGGGGACCCTAGCAGTGGGAACAGAATATGTCCCTGGCACATGAGTTGGCTTTTTGAAAACCTATTCCCTATGATGGAATGCCTTGCTCAGCCTTGATGCAGAGGGGAGGAGCTTAGTCCTGCCTCAACTTGATATGTCATGCTTTGTTGACTCCCTATGGGAGATCTAACTCTTGCTAAGGAGTGGATGAGGGGGTAGAGGGGAGGTGGGAGGAGGGAGCAGGAGGAGCAGAGGGAGGGTAAACGATGGTTGGTATGTAAAATAAATTAAAAAATTAATAATATAAAATGCATTAATGTTGCCTTCTGACTCAGAAAACTTTTTAATGTTTTCAGCTTCCTCAAGGAACTCAGTTTTGCAGCTCACCTCACTTTACCCAAACCTGTTCAATATTCCATATTTAACTCAACAGCTAGTTGTCTTGTGAAAGTACCCCCAGATTCCTTCCTCAGATGACCACTAGAATTTTAAATTTTTAATTCACTATGGTTTCTTTGATAATTTTATACAATAAATAACTGATATTATATTGTGGGTATATTTGAAATATTACATGATACATTCTCTTTCATATCCAGTGCTCATATCAGACATGATAGAATCTTACTAAAATCTATACTAATATCTCTGCTATATTATTTCCTGAAAGCTATCTGGGATTATAAACATATTTATATAATCATTGCATCATTTTCCAACTTACTTTGCAGGATCCACACAGGAAAAATTGTTTTGAATGCTATTGTATTCTAGTGATAGCACACTGCAGAAGGAACAAAAAGGCTCAACATGTTTAAAATTAAAAGAATAAAGTAAAACTGAGTACTTAAAGGTAACATTTTAAATTATAAGTGACATTTTCCTCATAGGGTCAGAGTACATTTTAATAATTTAGTCACATAATTATAATTACATTAAAGATTTTGATTGCAGTACTAATTACTTTGACATTGCTCTAGATACTTTGCAAACATGTTTCTTTTAATTCTTTACCATTGGTACATTTGTCATCTCACTTTACATTCAGATATGAAAGTCAGAGGAAAAAATCATTTTTGAAAATAAGAGCTGGTTGTTTAAAATGGTATTGGACACTTTGAGTCTAAATCCAAAGCCTTTGTAAGAAAGAGCTGTGAATATACGTGCATAGTTGTTAAATACTTGTGTCATACTTAGATATGATTTTTTGAAGGTGACTGGAAACTTAATCTTCACTAAATATGCAGACGTTCCCTAACCAAGGCAGGGGCATGTCTGTATTTGTGCTTTTCTGCATGTGTGTGAAGGTCATATATGCACATGTGGTGGATAATATGCACAGGTCTAACTCATGGCAATGGGCCACCTGCAACCGAGGCTAGCTAGGATTATGGCCCAAAGCAGAAGCATAACTTACTTAAAAATACTGTGAGATTTTTTTTTCCTATGGTTTTTTTTTATAACACAGTTATGTGGTTCTTGACCAGGAACTTGGTAGATGACAATGACAAAATGTTGTACATACCTGGAAGGCCATGTTTTAGAATGTTAATGGAGGTATACAGAGCACTTACTGAGAATGACTTAATTCATAATCTGTAATATTTATTAATTAAGGTATGTATCAGCACATGCATACACTGTAAATATTAATCACTCATGTTTGGAATGTTAACTGATGAAGCCACTGAGAAAATCAGTAGGGAGGTATTTGAAAGCATTAGCAATAGAACTGCTGCATGGTCAGGTTATGCCACTACTATAAGTATATCTAAAGGAATCTCAGACGGCTTACTACAGACATGCTTGAGCATGCATGTTTACTGGGGCATTATGTATGACAACTGAGTTGTGGAATAGTCTTACATACCCACTAACAGATGAATGGAATTTAAAAATGCAGTGCACTAATCAATGGTATCTTATTATATGGTAAAGAATAACAGCACAGCATTTGTAGGGTAATGAAGGGAAAATGGAGAACATATTACAGTAAATGAGCCTGACTCATGTAGACTAATACCACATTTTCTCTTTCATATGGAACAGAAACGTTCCATAAAACACCAACAGCATGAAAATAGAAGGGGTTAATAGTTTGGCAAAGGACAGGATGAGCAGGAGAGGATATGCAAGGAGGAGAAAGTAATGGAGGGTGAGTATGGTCAGAGTTTATAAATCGCTAGAATAGAAGTCTCATTACAAAGCTCAACAGAGTGTACACCTACTGTGTGTTAATATGACTGTTTTTAAAGAATTGTATTAAAACCCATGGTGTATTAGTGGGATTATAATTCAGTTATAAATTAGGAAGAGTTGTTTGAAAGAAAAATACCGTTAGGTTTTATATATTTCCTCTTTCTCTAAATTTTATCTATTCTACAACTTTTCTGGAATTTTATTGGTAAGATTTTAATATTGACAGCCATTTAGTAATATCCAGGCTTTTTCATGTTATACAATTTGGAGAAAATACTCCAAATTATACTAAGTTGTATAACTTATAGTTGTAGGCTACTTAAAATTTACATATAAATATATAAATTATAGACATTTATGATTCATATATATCTATGTAATTAGAGAATTATACAGTCAGATAAATATATATGTGTGTATAATATATATTTATATATTATATATATTTATCTAACTATACATATAACTTATATATATCCAAATATATATAAAGTAAATATAGTTAAAGAAAATATTCCAAATATATATAAATTATAAATTATATGTGTACTGGCATATATATATTTGAACTTAAAAGAAGGAGACTCACCACTTGGTTGGTGAGAATTAGGAGAGAATATCTGAGCTCTCTAGTGTCAATAGGGCTTCTTTAATAGCCTTGAATCCCTTGAGGACCACACAGATCAGAGGATGAAAAATTACCAATAGGTTGGCACTCTTCAAGACATGAGACTATTAAGTGTATGGTCTAGAAACAGGGCATGTGTGACATGGAAGTTCTCTAGTCTCCTGTGGGTCTGCACTAGATCATGGGCATAATGTGGAATGCTGTTTTTCTCTTTGAGTGTACTTACAGGAATTATTTAAAGCTGTGATAAATAATAGATTGAGTCCATCAGTAGGAATAATGCCATTTTTTTCTGTGATTATTTACTGTAGCTTGGCTCCAGAAGTGTTTAAACATGTTGTATTATTAAATCTTGGACACTTGCCAAGTGAGTAGTGTGAATAAATCTTATCTTATGGTTATTTAATTATGAAGAAGGTACTTTTAAAGAGTAGGATATCACAAATGTTTTGGTGACTTGAAGGACTAAACTAGTAAAAAATCATATTTCTAGTAGATACAGTAGCTGTTAAAGGATTTTCCCTGGAGTCCAGTCGAAGAGAGAGAAGAGGGATTTTATGAGCAAGGGACATCAAGCTCATGATGGGGAAACGTACAGAGACAATCAAAACAAACTAGTGGGAACTCATGAACTGTGGACCAATAGCTGTGGAGCCTTCATGGGACTGGACTAGGCCCTCTGCATAGGTGAGACAGTTGTGTAGCTTGACCTGCTTAAGTGGCCCCCTGGCAGTGGGAACAGGATCTGTCCCTGGGGCTTTTTGGAGCCCAGTGCCTATGGTGGGACACCTTACACAGCCTTGATGCTGGAAGAGGGGCTTGGTCTGCCTTGACTGCATGTACCAGGCTCTGCTGACTTACCATGGGAGGCCTCACCTTGAAAGAGGTGGGAATGGGGGTAATTTGGGGTGGGGGAGACTAAGGGGTAGGAGGAGGGAGGTGAGAAGGATCTGTGGTTGGTATGTAAAATTAATAGAAAATTTCTCAATAAAAAAAGAATTTTCCCAGTAGAGTAGTCTATATTGAAAAATCTATTACATACACATACCTATGTCTTCTGAACTAAGGTACTTGTGGTTTTCATTCCATTTCATAATATTTTATGGACAGTTTTGCTTCAGCATTGCATGAGACACTGAATTAGATATGTCTAACACATATGGTTCTGCTTTCTGAAGACCCATAATAAATGTGATGGCCATAATCTAAGTATCCACACAGAAATCAACAAACACCGCCTCTTAGAGGGATGACTGAGTCTCAGAAACTCCTTTTGCCAATAGAGATACACACCTCTCTTCCATTTCTGAAAGAATAAAGACAAACTCTCCTTGATGTTGGCTTGTACTAACAAAATGTGTAGTTCAAATTACTGTTGATTTTCACTCAACATTATTTGAGGATAAAGATAGATACCCTATAATTTGCATGCACACACACACACACACACACACACACACACACACACACACAAAATCTTTCACAGTAAAAGATAATAATATTTGTTTGAGATGCTCAACACCATGCTTTTGTTAAGAATTGTCTCCCTACTGATTTGGAAACCTGTGCTTACCTGAAAAAAGGTTCAACTATCATCATCTGTGAATTGGTTAACAGGGGAATTGATCTAAGTACAATAAGAGATTTTTTTTAATCACAGTCGAAGTTAATGATACCAAAATCATCCAGTTCATCAGGGAAAAACTTCTAGGTTTAGTAAAGCCCTAAAGCTACCTTCAATTCAAGGGAGACTGAAATTAACACTGCAGCTTTCATTACAGAATATCAGCAGTGCAAACAAGGCAGGAAGTGACACCCTACAGGCAATTCTGCCAACACTGGCGATCTTCAGCCCCTGCCACTAGACATTTATTATGCAACCAGCTAAATCACTTTAGTATATACCTAAGTGTGAAGACTCTACTGGAGGATTTAATGAGTTGGTTCTGGGCTCAGTAGAGTAATGAACCACAACTGATACATTTTTTAGGAAACTCTTAGGTTATAGACTAAAGAGCTGTGTTTCCTTTTGATAATCAGAGATTCTGCCAGACTGAGAATTGATATGGCATTACATACCATATATCTTGTTTGCCTGTAGCACATGGTGTGTATATATATATATATATATATATATATATATATATATATATACACACACATACACACACACACACACACACACTTTACTCTTTTAAGATACATGCGCAAATTCATTATTCTCCTTTCTTGATATTTTAGGAGCTTTTTTTTTTTCTTTTTCTTTTCATGTAATGTGAATTACATTGATTTTCAGCGTTACTATTTCAATACTGAATGTTTACATTTTTCTTGGTAATTTTCTGTTTCTTTGTTCTAATATATTTTTAAATGTTATAACTAGATATCAATGAAATACATATGACATATATCATATAGTAGAAAATAAAATAGACATATATTATATAATAGGAACTCAAAATACAGTTCATTGAATGCCTCTACAGTGCAATGAGCAATATGTGGGGGTGAGTTCCTCACTGAATTGACATATTATATACACATCACTCTAACCAGAGGCAGCACTTACTGTCCCGTTCACCCAATTATATCCAGCATTTGCTTCCCAAATTATCACTCAGAGGCTTTTATTAATTATAAATACGTGGCCAATGGCTCAGGCTTATTACTAGCTAGCTCTTACATTTAAATTAGCCCACATTTCTTATCTATGCTTTGCCACATGGTTCATGGCTTGTTACCTCTTTTTCTACATGTCTTGGTTCCTTGGAGGCTGGTGTCTACCCCGACTTTGCCCTTTTTCATCTCCCTGTGTCTCTATTTGGCTTTCCCACCCAGCCTTATTCTGCCTGGCTATAGGCCAAATCAGCTTTCGTTATCAACCAATGAGAGCAACACACATTCACACCATACAGAAGAAGCCTCCCACAGCACATCACAGTATATTAAGATTGTTTGTATGTGTATTTATCTGAATTTAAATATACATGTTTAAGTCAATACAGTAAATATTCCTTAAATGTTTATTCACTTTAGATATTTAGATACCAGCTAGTACTAATTTTATTAAATAGTAAGCATTGTGACAAACATTGGAAATAAGAGCTGAGATAAAAATTAGTACACTCAAAGAACTAAATGGAATTACTTGCAATTGACTGAATTCCAAGTCGAAATATTTAGCTGTGTTAAAGGTCTCTACCATTCTCATTTTGGGGCAAAATAATTCATATCATATTTTTATAATTGCAGTATAAGGGATCATTTCCAACACTGCTGAAATTAGAAGGCAAAACTATTAAATGGAGGAGGGAGAAAGACTGATGATGGGACAGTGGAGGAACAACAGAAGGCCAGAGGAATATTGATATTCCTTGTTGCTAAGTTTAGATATGTAGGAATTAAGCTCATCTCTCTCTAGACATACTGTGGGGATTGTGAGAGACAAGACTCAGCTCCACTGAATTCAGCAGCTGATTTATTGTTTTATGGATCTGTATCCAGAGGATGACATGAATCATACACTTTCTACTATTCCCTATCTGTTCTGACTTGTTTCTGAATGGGAGGAGCCCATGGCCTGGATCCTACTGAATTGAAGTTTTGTGTCACAGTGGAAGAAAGAAAGCAACTTACACTGGGGGTTGCAGTTTAATTCAACACGTGGACAGAAATAAGATGGTGTAAGTCATCTGCCCTGGAGACCCTATGCTTTCACTGTAGGCCTTTGGTTATCAAGGGAGGTTTATCTTATTGTGCAGATTTCCACCATCTTTGGGAGACATTTTTAGTCATCAGTGGGATATTTTGTGGCATCTAGTGTAATGATGTTAACTGTCCTCTAATGTCCTTATCTAAGATGGGTAAGGAATGTGTCAACTATTTGTTTTTGTTTTTCCTTAATCACTTTCTAACATAGAAAAAGGGTTGATTGTTTCAGCATGAATTAATTCTTGGTTTGGAATTACATTGTGCTGAAGTAATTACATTCATGAAACAAAAGATACATTGTTTAGAAATGTTTTTAAATGTCTGGTGAATTTAGCTCAGTGGTTAAAAGCACCTATTCCTGGAGACAATCTGGTCTCAGTTCCCTCACTCATATCCAGTTACTTGCAATCCCCTGTAACTCCACCTCTGATGGATCCAAAGTGCTCTTTTGTGTTCACAGACAAATCAAATCGTATGTTCATACCTACACATAAACATGCATTAATAAACATAATTTAAAAATATATCTTATAGATATATTTTTTAAAATCCTACAGTCTAGAGGTTGAAAATCAAGTATTCCTTTCATTCCCTTTTATCTTCTTGAGCCTAAGTCTTATTATCTTTTCAATGTCTGTGGTTTGTGGTTAGGATTTTTGTCATTTTGGTTTTACAATTACTGGAAACGGTTATGGTATAAGAGCCCCTGTGGTTAAAATGGCATTTATTTGTGGTACACCAACACATTGATAAAGAACAATGAAAAGTGGAATAAAAATTTCTTTTGGACATTATTGGAAAGCTGATGAAGGAATCAAGCGATGGGAGGACAAATTTCCCAAAGGGAAGCATTCTCTCAGGGATCCAAAAATTTCCTGGAGGCAGTCATTGGATTAACTAGTGAATGATCTAGATGAAGCAGTTATGCAGATGAGCCCACAGAGATGCTTTCACAGAGTGATGAAAAAGTGGAATTAGAAGCTCTTAATACACAGGACTTGAAAAGGAAAAACACTCTTAGAAGATTTGGAATGGATCAGAACTTAGGGGCTGCTGTTCATGCTGCATTCCAAAATTATGATACAGGAAGTAGATTTTGAAATCTTACAGAAAGGATTGAAATCCTAAGCAGTTTCACAGCAAAGAAGTCAACTTAAGGACCTACCAAGAATGAAGGCAGTGGTACGTTAAATATTCCTTAAATATTTAATATTCCTAAATATTTTCATGCATTCTACAAGTAAGAGCAAGCAAGAGCTGAATTGAGCTTGCTATTACTAGATCCCTAGCTCAGAGCAGACTGTGGGTACCTGACAAGGAGGATGAGTAAAAACAGAGGCAGACCAGAGAGCTGAGTCAGAGCACAGGCAAGTGAGGAATGTAGCTCCCCAGGAATAAGGGACCTTGACACAAAGCAGACAGACAACAGTATGAAGAAAAAAAGAGACTGTGCAAAGGACATGTACATAATATGTACATACCTGTATCCCAGATGAGGTATGGGAACCAAAGAATTCTGAGAAATAACTTTTATAGATAAGAGTTTCTGTGCCTGACATAAGGATATGGAGGCTAAATACAAGAGAACTGGTGAATGGGCTAAGTAGACGGAGAAACATCATCCAGAATTCTCAGAGAGTAGAATTATAAAGATGGAAAAGAGAGATGGCTAAAGAGTCCTGTAGCTAGAGTTTTTCTGGTCCTGCCAGGGCCACAGTCAGGACAAATCTCTCTAACCTGCCAGTCCCGCAGCAGCTCAGACCCAAACAAGTAAACACACAGACTTATATTGCTTACAAACTATATGGCCGTGGCAGGCTTCTTGCTAACTGTTCTTATATCTTAAATTAACCCATTTCTATTAATCTATACCTTGCCACGTGGCTCGTGGCTTATTGGCATCTTCACATGCTACTTGTCATGGTGGCGGCTGGCAGTGTCTCCCTGCCTCAGCCTTCCACTTCCCAGAATCCTCTTCTCTGTTAGTCCCGCCTATACTTCCTGCCTGGCCACTGGCCAATCAGTGTTTTATTTATTGACCAATCAGAGCAACTTGACATATAGACCATCCCACAGCAGAGTCCTATGTGCTGCTAAAATTGGAGAAAAATGGTATGAATTCATGGTTTTCCCATGTGTCTGTATTAGGGGAAACATGCACACTTGAGAAATATGCATGTGTAAATATGCATGAATCTCTGTCAATTTGGACAAATGAAGTCATAATTAGATCAACACGGTAGACAAAGAACTTGAAGCTTGAAGTACTTTATGATATAATAATGCTAAAAAGTGGGGAGATCTTAAAAAACAACTTGAAAGTGTCCATTCAGCAAACGTATGAAGCCTCAAAGTTTAACATAAGTAATTACAGTATTAGATTATAATTCTTTGGGTAAAACAGGGATCATGCATTTACATTGAAAAAAATGAATATGTTATTGGGGAAAGAGTTCATTTTACTTGTCAGGTAATAATGTAAAAAGAATAGTGGAATGGGAAAATTGCAATCTGACAACTATTTTAGAATAATGACAGTAGACTAGAAATAGTAAAAAAATAAAAAGTAATACATTATCTTTATTATGGATAAGACAAGGAGTGTTACATTAACCAAGTAGTTTGATATGAGTATGATGAGAATCCATCATGGTGCATTAGCTGAGCAATTCGAATGAGAAAGGCATAAATGCACATCTAGGATGTAGTTGTCAATAGAGTGACATAAATTAAATGTGCACATATTCTGATCGAGGTTAGCTTTTAATATGAAACAAGATTCTATGAGCAAGGAATGAAATACACGGTCATTCAAATGAAATGTCCAAGGAGAAATGAAAACCAAATAAAAACCATATACACCGCAAAGGGACTTTTTTTTATAAAAACACATTGTTTGAGCAACTTCCAATCATATCATAGTGGTGAATGAATATATGTTTTCTGATTTTGATGCCTGCCTTTTGGTCTTGCAGGGATGTGTACTCAACTGTAGAAACACATACCTGAGTATTTGGTGATGTTGGAGTGTCAGGATGGCAGACATTTGTTCTAACATACTTGAGAAACTGATTGATCTGAGCATTTTTGGCACTTCACTGAAAGTTTGGAAATATATATATATATATATATATATATATGTATATATATATATTATATCAGAACAAACAAATAGGTAAAACAAAAGTACAAGTGTAAGTTGAAGGACTTATGTTCAAATGCATTATATGAAAGGGAATTCAAAACAAAAAGTAATAAATATTAATAGATAGATTTAACAGTACACAGATATGATGTCAAAGATGATCACTATGTCCATGACAGTAGAAAATATATTGACTACAATACAGTAGACAAGGCTGGAGAAAAATGTAGAAATCAAATCAATGAAGCATGATGAATAGTGAGGAGTGCTTGTTGTTTATCATTTTGTTGTATTCCTTGTCTTCCAAAGGGAAAAGAAAGATAGCTAACTGGGAAGAACAGAGTTTGAGCAGAGAGAGGAAATGCAAAACATATGTATATTTCATAGCGATAAAAATGTCAGTTAGTGGTATGAGGCTGGGAAGATGGCTCAGAGAGTGAGAGTACTTTTCTTCGTAAGCATAAGCACCTGAGTTCCGAATCCCAACACTCACATAAAGACATGGGCGTGGCCATGTGCACTAGTAAACCCAGTGTTGTGGAGAGCAGACATAGGAGGACTGGTGGGTTTTTCTGGTCTTCAGTTGACAGCATAAGTCCAGGTTCACCGAGTTCCAAGTTTTCTGGGGAATAAGATGGAGAGTGGTGGAGCAGGAGACCAAATGTTCTCTTCTGGACTGAATGTGAACCCACATACAAACAAATATATGCCATACCCACATAAGCACATGACAACTCACAAACAGAAAAGTCAACTGATGATGTAACAAGTTAAACTTTTTAACCCTAACTCTGTAGCTACAAAATGTAACAGGTAAATATCAAAGAAAAAATGAATTATAATCTACAGTCTGTGTGGGAAAGATAAGCATATACTACTCATTCAAAAGCACAGCAATAATGAGTAAACATAAAGAAAATGTGGACAACTGGAATAATTATAAAAGTTCTTCAAAATATAGCAGAAAATAAACGATATATTCTATTTGTTACATAGTCTTAAGACATCATACCTGGATAGGTCCTGGAAAGAGGCAAGCTCTTTCCTACCAGGAACTCTCATATCCTGGTGGAAACAAACACTAAACATCCACATATGCACACACACTCATTCACACACATACATATATGCAGAACATTGACTTTAGGCATGAAATAAAGTAAGAGAAAGGAAAAACTATAAATATAGATAGGTATTTTAATCTGTTTTCTCCAAGTGACTGATAGATTAGTAGGATAAAATACTTTGTACAAGTAAGAAGCATTTCAAGTGTTAGAGTCTAATCAATATAGACAGATTTATGTCAAACAATTTCAGTGAACAAAGAGGCAAAGTTGAGTGGGTACGTCGCAGATTTAAGAAAAAGAGTTATTCACATAGATGCAAATTTACAAACCAATAAATTAAACCCAGAGGAAGAAACTTACCAACTTTCATTTCATGTTTCTAAAGCTTATTATCCGCATATAGATATATGTTTATTATTGTTTCATTTCATTCTTATGAAATGTTCAGTAGGATTTTTTTGTTTTGTTTTGTTTGCTTGTTTTTGTTTTGTTTTGTTTTTTGAGACAGTGTTTCTCTTTGTAGTTTTGGTGCCTGTCCTGGATCTTGCTCTGTAGACCAGGCTGGCCTAGAACTCACAGGGATCCACCTGGCTCTGCCTCCCAAGTGCTGGGATTAAAGGCGTGCACCACCACCACCCAGCATTTAGTAGGATTCTTACAATCAATGAAAATTAATGTGGATAAAGCTAACTAACTCTTATACTTAAGTGTTTTGATCAATATAGATAGTTGCCTTATGTAACACTCTCTATATAATCAGGATTGCAACTCTCCATCCTTTTCATGTAACACTTATATAATACAAGTTATATAATTCATATAACACAATAATATTAACTGAAAATATAATTTTTAGAGATCAAAGCATTCAAGATTTTATCATTGGTATTTTAATCATTCCAGACTGACTTTTTGTTGTTTCCTTGATTTTTGTCTGCCTGTGGGTTTCTGTAAGGGACTAGGTGGTACAGATAGATCTTCTAAGGAAAGAAAACCAGAATAGATAGTTATGGATGGACAAAAGGAATGGAATGCAAGGACCAATTAGGGAAGGGCACGAAGAGGAGGGCAAGAGAGAGATAATGGATAAAAGCAGCTAAAACTATGGGCTGTTTGAGAGGTAGTATGGAAATCAAATAAAGAGAAGCTTCTTAAAATATATACATATATAAATGTGGTCTAAATGAAATAACAAAATACTGGGGGAGATAGAGCCCCAACTGGACATCTCTCATAACCAAAATAAGGCTTCCAGTACCAGAAATGGATTATATCTAGTTGAGTTGCTGGCCAAAGGGTTCCTATGAGAACCTCCAAACAATCCAGGCTGTAGTCAAGGGTATTTGTTGCTCTCCACAAACAAAAGACAAGGGTCTGTTGTTGAAGACAACACCTTAACAACTCACCAAACACAGAGAAGTTGATCTGGTGCCTATCTAGAGCCTTCACAACTACTGACTAGTGTTCACTGTATCAAAATATACTCTGCATGCTACCAAAGGATGTAATGTAAATGTAAACACCACCTGAACTACAAACTCTTTGATCTAAAACAGTGTCTTGCATGCACTATTTGCTGATTTCATGGTGGCACAAAACTTGTGGGAGAAACCAACCACTATCTGATTTGACTTAAGACACACTCCAGGAGATAGAACCAGATCAATTGCCTGCCCAGCTATCATCAGAGAAGCTTTCTCCTGCAGCAGATGGCATTAAGAAAGTTTTAAAATAACATGTATATATTCTTGCTGAAGAAGACAAATGTCCATAGTCTAATTACCATCATGAGAAATGTGATGCAGACAAATAGAAACAGTGGAAAAGGCTGCAGTGTTGTAGCAAGTTGTTCTTTGTACTGCAAGCCAGCACCCTAATAATGACACAGAGACTTCTTATCAATTATGAAAGATTGGTCTTTAGCTTAGTCTTACCTCAACTAGTTCTTATAACTTAGAGTAACCCATTTATACAAATCTATGTTCTGCCACATGGCATTACCTCTCTCCCATTTGCACCTCCTGTTTCCTCTCTGTGTCTTGCTGGCAACTCCACCTTTCTTGTCCCTAGAGTCGTTTCTGTCCCTGGAAGTCCTGCCTTACCTCTTCCTGCCTAGCTATTGGCCATTCAGCTCTTTATTAAATCAATCCCAGTGACACACCTTCACACAGTGTATAAATATCCCACAACAGAGCATGCCATTGTTGGAGGTGTGAGTTCCAAAGCAACTCTAGATACTCTGGGGACAAATTCCAACTTGGAAATATTCGAATATTTATGTCCACATTATTTGTTCTGGTAAAAAAAAATCTAGAAACATATCCTTGCTAATCATTATGAGAAATAATAAATCTACTATAAATACATATATAAATATAGTGACAAACTGTGAGTCTTTCAGATTGACTTCTTTTCTTAAGAAATATGTATAAATCTCCAAAACATAGTAAAGAATGAAACAATACAGTCATACTACCAGAAAAAAGAGCTGAGTTAACAGAAAACACAGCAACATTTTCTTTTCAGAGGGGACAACAACCTGAAGAGGTTGACAAGTTTCTTCAAAGGAGTTGCTGATATCTGATTTGCTAACATCAACGATTGTTTAAATATACTTGCTTTGTGAAATTATCCATTCACTTATGGTTTATGAAGTTATGTGTCTTACGATTCCTTCTACATTTTTTTTTAAATAACTTCTATCCATTGATTAATTTCAACTTGATAATAGGGAAGCATACAGTTCATTCAATACATTGGTTAATGTTGTGATTGTTACAATATGTCTCTTAGTTAAACATAATGTTAACCACACAGGGGCCATGTCCTGATAAATGGATAGATTTAAATAATTGTAGAATATGAATGGAGATGTTTCTACTTTATATTCATTAGTAAATAAAAGCGTTTTGCAAAGTCCCAACAAATGATTTCAGTCTTGTGGAATTTGCTTTGGGGAGGATAATTTAGTGGCAATTTTTATTGTCTGTTTTCCTCATGAAACGAGATGTTGCCTGAGCCACACAATCAAAGAGGACGACTTGATGAAATAAGACACTCAGGACTTGTTATGATGAGTCAATGTATTTATGATGTTCCTTTGGATTTTTCAAATATAGTTTCCTAACATTTGAAGCTAATGCTGCAGATCTTCCACAGAGAAATATCAAAATTACATGACTTCTTCAATTTTTAACAAGAAAATGCTCAATAAAATTTGAATTGCTTCAAAAATTTAGAAAGTTCGAGCAAAAGGTAGCCTTGATGTGAAAAAAAAAAATTAAGTATTCCTTTGATTCATCTGTTTGGATAAGATACCATTTCTGGCTGTGTTTGAAATTCTAATAGATTCAGTCAGGGTGGCATGTATTTAACTTGCTGGGAGATACCATCCAGATGCAACTTAACATGCTGTTTCCCACTACAAAAAGTATTGGATGACTTAAAATGAAATTGAAGGTTAATATTTTTAAGCATGATGAAATTATAAAGTGTACTACTAGGTCATATGGTCTGCATTGAATGTTTGTTCACAAAACTGTTTACATAAAATTTAAGAAAGAAAAATCTTAAGATGCTAATAAATAATTCCAGATTTTAAAGATTCTTGTGGAATGATTACATTCTTGAAATTCTGCTTAATTCTTTGTTAGAGGACTCTCGTGCTTACGATTGCAGTCCACCATGTCTGGACAGTTCTCTGAGCTAGGCACAAAATGGAGTAATCCCTTCCCCCAGAAAGTCTTCCTGATCTCTGCCTGACCTTATTTGAAAGCTATCCCTGATCCTGGATGCCTGACTTAAGTGTGATCTTTGACACAGTTCCATGCAAATACCTCCCCACCCCACTGTCCATATGAAAATTAGATATTATGCTCCAGCTCTATGGCAGGATCCTGCTGCCAAATGAAAATTAGGTGATGCCCCAGCCACTGTCATCATCCTATGCATTCTCCTTACTCTGAAATAAAGTTGAAATGTCTCACTGAATCACATCCCTGAAGGCTGATTCTGTCATACTCACAGGCTATACAAAGTCCTGCACACTACCTCTGTTCCCTTTGTTTTCTCAGACTGGTGGCCAACAGGCCATGAGGAAAAGGGAGACCCCACAATTCTTCATTTGTGTAAAATTTTCCAACTACAAATTTTGTGCATGTGCTAAAAGTAAATTTAAAAAATGAACAGTGGTTAAAACATGAAATAAGACAAATTAATAGTAAGAAAAGAGTCCAAGAGAAGGCACAAGAATCAGAGACCTACTCATTTACACACTCAGGAGTAACACAAAAACACTAAACTAGAAGCCATAATATATATGAAGAGCCAGGGTTTTGGATGAAAAATAAAATAAAAGAAGAAATAAAAAGAAGAAATTAAGATTTGCATGTCACTATACAATGTAACCATCAGTAGTAGTAATGTAATTTCTAGTGTTATTGATCCATTTGTTAAAAGAGTAGAGGTAATACTTTACATATAATTTTAAATGATATTCACTATATATTTTTGTATTCACGTTTCAGTGTTATTACTTCATCTATTTTAATGAACAAACAATATCCTATTTATGGTGTACAATACTGTAGCAGTCTATATTTATACATTAGATTATATTTATTTAAGTGTATTAAGTACTATTATAAATTAAACCTTTTCTACATTAGCAATTATGGCTTTATGAAAGATTATCTGAAATTAAGCGATTGGATCAAGTGTATAACTAACTTTTAATTAGTTACTTCAATAAAGTTTTTAAGCAGTTATTTAACAAACCATCCATGGGAATATGATAGAATATTGAGTTCTATATATCTTTGTCTCCCAGGTTTTCATTTGTGTATGAAACACTAACTCTGATCATTTTACAAATACTGTGTACAGCACTTTTAACCAAGGCATGTGATTGAAGAATATTATTTATAAATCATATTATACTACTTTTTCTTATACTACAGCACTGTACCCTCTTGTAATTTCATTTCAGTTTCTCATATATAATAATTCAACAGGTAGGTATACGTATAGATGGGTAAGTAAATAGATATGTAGGAAGATATGTGTGTGTGTATGTGTATACATATATATTTACAATACATTCATAAATAATATTTAGATACATAGATACATATAAATAGGTACATAAATATGTAGACAGATGATAGATACATATGTACATACATTCTTAGATATATAGATATATAGATGGATGGTATATTGATGGATATATTCATATATACATATATACACATACATACATACATACATACATACATACACCATCTGGCATTTAGCTAAGTAGGTATGTGTAAATGCTTCTTGACTTATCTGATAACTCATTGATTGTAGATAAACTGTAAATAATGGTAAGTTGCTCTTTAGTTGGACAGTAAGTGTTTATTAATAAGTAAAGACAAGCTTATGATATCCATATTTAAGACTAAAGTGTCTATAGCCCTTCACAGGTTATGGAATGTGAGGTCACACTAAAGAATTTTACATATCAAGTTTCTTTAGTGAAATATGTACTGTAACAAGATTGGTGTTATAGGTAAAAAAAATTTGAATTGAGTTACAAGTGAGAGTCTAAAGGGTAAGCCAAGGAAAATCAGCATAGAATTACTCTCCTTTAATTGGCAGTGAATCATAAATTCACAGAAAGTGTTTGAGAAAAACACACAGATCTGTTAAAGTTTCTGTGCTATTTGGAACTGTCAGAATATCTGCTAGGAATCCACCATCATATGAGATGTGTGGGACATTTATTAAATATTTGTCCGGGATTCAAGACAAAGTGCATTATTTAGAGATTGTTTTACATGTGGAGTATTTGATTCTACCCAAAATCTTGAGCAGGGTCTTACTGCCAGACACAGTGTGCTGTCACTCCGCGTCAGTAGTTAACACTAGATCTAGGGGAAATTTGGTAAATTAGTGCCATTCTGTGGTTAGGCAAAAAATGCCAAGTCTTATTAGAGATGTGTGAAAGTCAACTAAGTGATTAATTAATTAACCAAACAAAACATAGTTCTTGACTCCTTAGCCTGTGCAGTCACTTAGGAAGAAAGAAAAGGAGTCTCAGTTAGCATTTATACATAATCACCGTGGGTAAGGTAAAAATTGAAACCATGACTGCCTATAAATCTGAACAGGGTTTTAGTATGTCTTTCCTATGTGTTCACTACTAAGACTGCATTTCACTAAAATTTGTTAAATAATGTATACATGAAACTATATTTCTTTTAGAAGAGCTCATGTTTACTTATGTGATGCATGGATGCATGCCACTCCTAGACTGACACAGGAAAAGACAGCATTTGCATAAACAAAATGCCTTTGCTTGTAATAACAAGTAATCACATTATCTTACCAAGTGGGATCATGAATGTGAAGGCAACTTACTGGTAATTAGTCTTCCTTTTAGTTCATAAAAGATGGTAACCTATAGCAATGTTCCAAGCATGCACACCTATTTTTACACACTTATATGTCATTAAATTATAAGTGAACATCAGTGAACAGAAATCCTATCTGCTTGTAGTGTTAAATGTTCGATAAAGGCTCCCTTCTGCCAAAAGACATTAGATGTATGTGAAATGAAAAGCAACAGTCATGGACATCCAGTGATAAATATCCATTTTTATCAAACTGTCACTAAATGTATCATTTTTAACTAATTTGATAAATTTCTACCCAGAAACATTTTGAAATCCTAAGTAAATAATACCTGATTATTACCAGTGAAACATATTCTCTTTATAAATTAAAAGACTGTCATGTGAGCTGCAGAGCTGACTCACATTTAAGAGTGCTTGCTGCTCTTGAAGAAGACCCAGGTTCTATTCCCAGCGCCTGCAAGGTAGCTCACAATCTTCTGAAACTCCAATTCCAGGGGTTCCAATGCCTTCTGTTGATATCCTTGGGTATTGCATGAAGATTGTATACAAAAACACATGCAAGAAAAAAAAAAGCATTAACACATAAAATAAATCATCACAAAATAACTGTCATAGTACTCTTTTTCATAATCAGTGAATGTGACCTCTATGGGTGGATTGTTGGTAAACAGAAGTTTTGAAGTCAACTTCTGAATTTAGAACTTGGCCTTGATGAATTTACTAGCATAATGTAATGGAACCCTTGGGTAAGTTAGCTCCATGTTTCCCAGATCACTGTTGCTAAAATTTGTCTTGAAAATGAATTCTTATTCCCTTTGAGGTGAGAGTTGTATTATCATGTTGCTTCCCATAGTAATTTTGATTCTTACACAGTAAAAACCCATAGCCCAAGCTGTGTAACTGACAATGTCCTATAGGTGAAAACAAAAATAACCCTTTAACTTTGTACAAACGTGAAGGTAGAAACAAGGATTCAAGTCACAGCCACTAAAGACATAGGAACTGTGAGACTAATTAAATAAAAGTCACCAAAAGAAGAAACAATGGAGTCTCGGCAGGTAAGTATAGTACAGACAAGGTTATGTAGAGCAAGCAGTAATTAGAAGTCTAGACATCAGGGCTTCTTCATTCAAAGGTTATTAGTAGAGATCACATCCTCAGTAGAGTCCTTGGAGTAGTGAATGCCTCAAACTGAGGGCAGTACTGAATCCTACAAATATTAACTGGCATGCATTATATACTGAGGTTTAATTTACAAATTAGACAAGTAAGCAATTGTAGTTAATAACGAAATAATAATTATGAAAGCATACATTAACAAAAGTATGATGGTCTCTTGAAATATCTGACTGTAGTGCACTTGCCTTTTTTTCTTGTGATGATGTGAACTGATAAGAGCCTGGGTGAGGAGAGGTGAGTGGGGTACAGGTTGTGAAGTAACCTGGGCTACTGCTGACTTTGTGGTGTTACAAGTGAAAAGGTATTTTTGGATAATGATGGATCGACAAAGCATATAGAAATCATTATGCAACTAGGATATAGCAGTGCCCAACTGAAAACTTGTCAATGACTTATTTCTAGAAATCACCAATTAATAATTGCAGAGCATGTTGGATCATAGATAACTGAAAACTCAGAAAGCAAAAATCTGAAAAAGAAGCAATTGCTATATATTGGTCAGAAAGTCAATGGACTCATTATCATGGGGGAAACCAGAACCAATGTAAATGAGAAAAGGTCACCACCTATCATTCCCTTTTACCTTATGTTTAAAAACATTGATTAACGATGTCCTCAAATTTGATCAGAGAAGGTCCTTTTCATAGCATGCAGAAACAAATACAGAGACTCATAACTGGACAAAGTGCTGAGAATAAATGACTGCCACATGTTCATCCTTAAAGGGCAAATTTATATCACCCTCACAAGGCTCAAGAAATACTACAGAGTAGGAGCAGAAGAAATGCAAGAGCCCAGGACTAGTGAGAATTGCAGTGAAGTGGTGTCTTCTAGGCATGGTATAGCCACTGAATTCATGAACTGAGAGCAGTCAAATTTACTCTTACATGACCAATCTACACCAGATCAGGCAGTAAATAATTTCAATACGGATGAGGGAGGGGTTTATGATGTTCTACCACTAATTGAGTAGTTATTGATAAATTGATTGGTCCCAAGGAAAGAAGAAGTCATTATTCTTTGTGTGTGTGTGGCAGCTGGTAGATTACCCATGTGCATGAAGGCAGCACTAACTGTAGTCAGTGAGTTATGAAGAAGAAGGTGAAGACAAAGAAGAGGACACAAAGATGAGAGAGGCACAAACTGTCTGTTATGCGGGAGTTGGAGAGTTGGGGGTATATATAATCAAGATATATTGTATATAGGAACAAAATTGTTAAGGAATACATTAAAGTATTATAGAAATAAGAAAGGAAAGTAGAAAACTGAGATCCATAAGCTAGCCCTCATGGGAACAATAATATTCATAATAACAAGTATAAAATAAAGGACATATTATGAAAAATTAATGGTTGGAAATAATGTTAGATTGTTAATACAATAATAGCGAGGAGCCATATGCTTTTGTAGGGGAGAAGCTGTGAGTAACTGAAAGACATTTTGAGGTAAAGTTAGAAATGGAGAGTAGTAATATTTTAAAATTTCTTATTTTTCCTTTTAGGTTAAAGGTTCAAGGGTACATTTATGGCTCTAAAATTATACCTAAAGTATTTTCTAAATGCAGAGTTCCTTAAAAGTTATTACTAGGACTAGAGCCAGCATTCATATGGGATCTTGTCATTTCTCATGGTTACTTACCAGAACTAATTAATAACACCCTAAACATTCTTAGATGCAATATATAGAGAAATTAGGCTGACACTAGCTAAGAGATTCCTCACTGCTGGATGGCTCTTACAATGCCAAAGGATGAAATACAGTCTTCTGGTAGTAAAGGTATCTACAGTCTAACACAAATGTGAACTTCATTGACTATAATGCCAACCTTTCATGCAAGCTGATGTAATAGTGGCATGATTATTGGTGTAATAGTAACCAAACACTCCATAAGTGTATTTGAAGATTACTCTGCAAGAAGGAATCCATGTCTAATATTGTAAACATAATCCAAAATCTATGACAAAAAAAATCTCAGGCTCTGAGGGGAATGTAAAATGTCTGCTTAGCTTCATTTACATAGGATCAAGCTACCTCATCAATATTGGTGTCTATATCCACTGACAAAGCCTAATCTCATCCTAATAGAACTCCTATCTTTCAGAAAACTGACATAAATGCAAAAGAAACTTGCATAAACAGAGGCTTTTCTATGTTCTACCTTGTCCTACAACAGCTTCCAAATAACCACGCAGAAGTCTGTATTACTTACAAATGCCTGGCCAGCAGTTCAGGCTTATTACTAACTAGCTCCTACACTTAAATTAATCCATAATTCTTACCTTTGTCTAGACACGTGGCTTGGTACCTTTGCTCAGTACAATTTTCTCATCTTGGTTCCTCTTTGTCTGGCTGGTAACTCCTGACTCTGCCCTTCCTCCTCCCAGCATTCTTAGTTTGGTTGCCCCACCTATACTTCCTGCTTGGCTACTGACCATTCAGCATTTTATTAACCTAATTTGAGTGATAAATCTTTACAGTGTACAAGAAGATTATTCCATAGCAAACTCGGCTGCACAAATGTTAAGGAGAAAGGATGGTTGAGGTCTCAGCCCTAGGCAAGACATTTGCATCACTCTCTTAAAGCTCAGAGAACATTGTAGAACTGGAGGCATTAAAAAAAATGTAAGCACCAAAAAAATGATTGGGAGAAAGACTGACTGTGATATACCATGTTCAAAAAAGAACACTGACTTGGGAAACATAAATTGACAGGAATGGTGCATGACTGGCACTGGGGCCAAAGGAGCTGGGACCTACTCACAGTCACCTATGAAAGAGGAAGGTACTTAACAGGCCCTCCCACACACTGTTGACTGAGGCCCTATCACTGACCTGCTGTCAGCAGGCCAATTCTGAATGGCAGGGAATAGGGTACAAATTTGTAGACACACACTAGTGAATTTACCAAGCTCTAGTGATTATCTCCAAATTTATAATCACACAGATGGTTTCTGATTAAAATCCACGGGACAATAAGCAAAACTAAAAATAGTAACTATGTAAAAGATTCAGAGGGAAGAGGCAAGGCTGGTAGGAGCAGAGGGCAAGGGGGAGGGGTAAGAGCAGAGGATCGAAAGTGAGCAGTGTACGTGTGTGAAACTGTGAAAGAACAACGTCTACCTATAGATAAAGCTTAAATTTCTCAATTTTACATGTATTTGACAGCAAAGCTATACATAGGCAATCTGTTAACTTTTGATCAGGCTTGCATAACTGTAGAATTATTTTGAGGTTTGTGTTTATAAATTGAAACTTATCCATTGCATGATTATGGGAACAGTTCACCCATGGTTTCATTCTTGGACAATTCATTCTTGGGCCATTAGTAAGCTATCATTAATTATCATCTCGCTTTGATATATGGATGACTTTGACAAGAAGAGCAGGAGAAATGCACTATAATGATTTTTATATGGACACTTTTTCCTTTCAGGTAGAAGAGTAGGAGTCTAACCTCAGGTGTGCTGCTCCTACATAAGGACTTAAAAGCATTATTAGTCAATAAACATTAATGTTAAAGCCTAAAACAAAATGATTCTAGCAGCAGGATGCTCCTGTGAGTGGCTTAGCCAGAATTCCTCCCAAATCTATCTTTTCAGTGAATTTTCTGTTCTTAACTGCTTGTGATGAATTACTTTAGATTGATGGAACTGCATGCATAAATGTATTTTCTGGTAGCATCTTCAAGAAATGAAATGCACACATTGTTTAATGATGCATAGACTCAAATCTTATAGGAAGCAGATGTTCATATTACCCATTAAAAGAAGCAAATGTCGATGTGTCACTTTCTTCTGTTAATATTTTTCTCTGTGTATCTGAGTAGCATGTTTATTGGATGTTGATTAATACTCAAGCTCATGAAGTGCCACAGAAGCAAAAAAGAGGATGAGTGGAATTCTGTAAACCACACTGTCCTCCAGCAGGACTTGGGTGGCTGTACACTTGAGCTCACAGCAGCTGGGATGACGTGTTCGGACCTGTAAAAGATTGAACTCCTCCACATTCCACAATGAATGAGAGAAGTCAGAAAACGGCACCCTTCTTTCAGGATTTATTGGCAGTTAATGCTTGTTGGGGAATGGGAGAGATACTTTTTTTAGTGGGTTAGTCAACAATAAATTGGAGATGCTCCTGTAAATAAACCCTCACCCCTGCAACTCTAAGTAAAATTAGTCAGACTCATTTGGGTCATTAAAAATGAAATATATTAGCTTGCAGGGATTCGTGGGGTTGGCCTACTATAGCTGCCTTGAGAGACATGTGTCATAGACTTTTCAGGTTAGAGTCAGTGGCTCCTGGGACATTGTGTGCCCTTCAGTTCCTGAGAAACTGAGGCACTTCATCAGGCAGTGAAGCATCCAGGACACCTTTGTTTCTCAGCATTCCCTAGAAGTCAGTGAAGCACAGTGAAGCTTGACTGGGCAATTAGGCTTAGACATTAGTCTTGTATAACCTGTGTAGCTTGCAAATGGCATTGCATCCTGGCAACTATCACTGTATTCTGTTTCTGATAAGTGTATAAAAAAAATCTAATTACTTGCAATAAACTTGTCTCAGCCTCAGTCTTTCTGGGAATCTACTGCTACTGACCTGGCCTGGTTGACCATGGCCTTCTGACCATAATGGATTAATTCTGGCTCGATAAGTAAGTAAAACTTACATTAGCTAGTTTTCTTTGGTAAGATTTAATCACATGGTCCTTATAAAAATTACATACACAGTAAGCTTACATAGACCCTCAACATTACTATTTGGTGGTATTGTGTCTCCTATAATTACAATTGCAAATTCAGCATAAAGACACTTGACAAACATATATCTATAATTTTATATGTATTATAGCATAACTTTCCTCTCCTTTCTTTCTTCTTCCACCTTTTCTAACAAGAATTTTCAAGAACTTACTAAGTCTTTGCTATCACTTGGTTAATTAGATAGCCCATAAGAGAGAATAATTCAAACTAGTAAGCAAACAAATGAATCCATCACAAAACTCTTAAAAATGAGGAAAACAGAGTGCGTTTTGCACAAACAAAATGTTAATCCTTACAAAATATTATGTGTTTTTATTTCTTTGGGACCTCAGAGACTGTTTCCTGTATATTGAGCACTTAAAAGGTTTTGGCGATTTAGACACATGATGAATTTGTGTGATTGCTTTGTAATTATCAAAAGCAGTTTATTTTGAAAATGGATCTAGGTAATTTAATCTTTATAGTCTGCATACACATATGAAAAGTTATGTTTGTTTTATTGTTTGTTAGGCCACTGACCATTGTTCTCAGCCTTGTGTCTTGTAAATTGTACAATGTTATTTGGACACAACACACAGCAAAATTTAGCACAATTACCCCTTTGCCATTTAATGGAGGCAGGGAGTGCAGAGAAGAAGAGTGCTTTATTAATTCACAGGAAAAAGTCATTTCAACTTGCTTTGCAATTCCAAAACTCCATGGGCAGACTGCAATCCTGCTTTAAGATTGTACAGAGCTGACAGTGTCATGCCCAGTTTAACAGTAGATAGATAAATGTGATTAAATAGCATTCTAAATGTGATTGTACTGCTTTGGGGAATGTGGTAGTAAAGTTGATTATAATTATTACATAATGTCCCAGTTATCTTTATATGCATTGCTTCTGTTTAGACAAGCAGTCAAGCCTTAGCAGTCTGCATCCTTTGAAAATACAACTAGAAACGCGTTTCTTTCATCGGATTTCACCAAACCTTTCATCCAACATACACAAAACATACAAAAAGATCTATGTGTGTTGAGGTTAACAATAGGAATCAACTCCCTAAGCTAATTAGTATTATTGGAACCTTTACTATATGTTTTGAAATTCATCAAAGTGCACCTAATTAGTCTGTTTCTTGTGCTGTGTGTTCCTTGGAAATAACAAGAAATTTCTTCTCTAAAAAACAAAATTACAACATTGAAAAAAAAATCCACACAGTCATTTTGCAATACATATTGGATTGTCTGTTTTGGCAACAGTGGACATTGAAAGAAAACTAAATTATACTCCTGCATTTCCCCAACAATGTCAGATATAAATATAAATGCCCCTTCCTTCTGATCATTAGCATCTAGTGATCATTAACATCTAGAAAGCTTTGATTCTTGATAATTTCTAATTTTCTCTGAAATGTTCATAAACCCTGTAATGTGTCCAAATGTAAAATTAGACACCTACAATCTAGTAGCTATGACCTACTTTCTTTCATTCAACCAATGTTCCCTGTTTCTATTCAATAATAAAAACCTGTTCCTACTTCTGATTTCATCTAACTTATTTTGAATTTTTGTAAGCCTCAGTATCACCCTGAGTCCCCTCATAATAATGACATATTCACTGTTCATTTATTCTCTTGTTGGCCTGAATTTTCATAAAACCAGAGCCTGTCTCTCCCACCCATGCATTGTAAGAGCACATTAGCTTAGTTCTGGCATACTCTGGCCTTTCACAGTATGTTTCTTGAACAATGTGCAAAACAAAACCATTAAAAACCTCTACGCACTAGGTTTAATTTAAAATTAACATACATGCACACACACATATATGCACATATGTATTATGAAAACTTTTTTCAATACTGGAGGGCTATCATAAAGAATGACAAAGTCAAATTTTCTCATGATAGTTGAAAGAATCTATATTACAGCTTCACTTGGGAATATTAGAATAAAAATGAGGTGTACATCTGTAGCTTGGGTTCATCTTCTTGTTTTTTAGAATTTTGAGGAGTGGATGTTTCTCCTATTCTGGTTGCTCATGTTCAGCCATGTTTGTAGCATGCTATTGTTCTTTTAATATGGCTAACTTTAGTTAATGGAACACATAAGAAGAGAAGACAAGTGAGGCTATGGTCAGAGTAGCTGAGAAGTCAATCATCACTTAACCACAGCAAAGAGAAGTGCTCTTTTTTTTTTTAATATGAAATACTCAATACTGGATAAGGATTTCAAGGTAAATAGAACAGCATCACCATATGAAGAAAAAAAAAGCTTCAAGATTAGTGTTATATAACATTGTAACTAACAGAGTGGAGACTTCATTCTCTAGGTTATTTCTTTATGGTGGTATTTGTTTATTTTCCCTGGAGATGGCAACTTTAATCATGCATGCTAAGAAGGAAGTGGGAGGACTACTTTGACAAGTCTCTTCTCTCCATCCAGCTTGTGAAGCCTGTGAATTGAAGGGTCATTCTGTCTCTTTACCGTTTGAATTAATTACCTCACTGGCCCTTGGTTTCTCCATTCTCACTAAGCCCTGAATACAGCTATTCTTTCTTCCATGGTTTTTAAGAGTGTGGTCCATCATGGCTGGGAAATCGTGGTGGGATATTGTGGAAGCTAGTACATTATGTCCACAGTGAGGGAGCAAAGAGCAATGAATATGCATACTGAATACTGAGCTAGGTCTCTCTCTCTCTCTCTCTCTCTCTCTCTCTCTCTCTCTCTCTCTCT
>CABHPQ010149448.1:7176-17846 GCA_902168405.1 Peromyscus aztecus | reverse complement strand
CTCTCTCTCTCTCTCTCTCTCTCTCTCTCTCTCTCTCTCTCTCTCTCCTCTCTCTCTCTCTCTCTCTCTAGTGTAGGGCTCTGGCCCATGGAACTGTAATACCTGAACTTAGATTGTGTCTTCCCACACCAATTTACCCAGATAGTTAACCATCACTCTTTCAGGTGAAAGAAATATAATTCCTTGAGGAGGGAGGTACATTAGCATAATTATACACAGGGAATTTTCCTTAATCCCCCATAGAGAAACTGTACATACAGGAGAGAAATACCAAGAAACGGCTATTATGATAAGAATTATCTAGATGCCCAAACATCACAGGTTCAGCAATCAAGGACAAGGGGTCAAAAGTCTAAATATGTGACTTAAACATTCTGCTGACAGAGTCTGTAAGAATAAATATGCATATTGAACATGTATCTATCACTGTGGTGGCTCACTTATACTAGTGATGACAGCTGTCGATAAAAAAATAACTATTTGCAAAAATAACAGCCTATTGTGGGAAAATCATTTAAATTGGGATCAGCATGAAAATTTTAACAAATTGGGATGTTATTTCTTGTCACCTTCCTATTAGGACCCTATGATATGTCATCAGAAAGATAAATTCACCTGGGAGACAGAGCCTAACATCTTAAACATCACCAAATCATCATTGGAATGCAGCAGCTGTTCCAGACATGGTATTATTATAGGATAGATTGATTTAGATGGCAAGTAGTTATTGACCTGACAATACTTTTTCTCCATTTCAATAAGATGAAACAGAATGGGAGGATTCTTTTACCTTACAAGCCCAATGATAAAATGTTATCATTCGTGTCAGGGTTATCTGTCCTCTGTATAGGAGTACCACTAGTCTTTAAAACAACATCAGTTTAAAGAAGACCTAAAATTTCAAAAAAAACCCTAAAATATTCTTGTATATATACAAATTAGAAAAATAAAATGAACATCATGAAAATGTTCTGTCGCTGAGAGGATGCAGGCAATTTGGTAAAAAGACAGTGTCTACCCCTCACCCCCCAACACTTTTTTTCCATTGCAGGCACATTCTAGCTCCAAGGCCCAAAAATGAATGAACCAAGTGCAGTTTGAAGATCAGTTTATACCTGCTTCTTTCATTCAGCACTACATTCAGTTCTAGCTGCATCTTTCACCAATCAGTCTGCTGGGGGGGCTTTTGTCATACCCATTCTTCCTATAGGTTGAGTCCATTTAATGCTTCTCCTATGTATATGTGGTATATGTGTTTAGGACAGGCTACTTGGAACTGGATAACCTATATAGAGGCTAATCCTGAAGAAATCTGATTTCTCTATATCAGCAGCCATTAATTAACTGTAGCTCTTCATCTAAGGGTAGTGCTTTGTGTGATTTCCTCCATCTACCTTGACATTTCAAGTTGTTATTGTGCATACTTGTTTAGGCAACTATATTTTCATGGATGTGTGCAGCTTTCCTTTTATAAATAGAAGACAATATTAAATTATAAATAGAAGACATCCTGGTCCACTGCTGTTATAATCTTTTTACCTCCTTTCCACAATATTCCCTGAGCCTTCATTATTGGGATTTGCATTGTAGATGGATCAGTTGAGAATGGAACCACATGGTCAGTTGTTACCAGCAGTTTGACCAGTTGAGGATTTCTGTACTGATCTTTAGCTGCTACATCAAGAAGTTTGTTTAGTGAGATGTGAGAACTGCACTCATCGGTATATGTAAGGATAAGCGTTTAGAATGCAGTTGGGAATTATACTGGTTTAGGAAAGTAGTAGGTTTTCCTCTTGGGTCCATGACCTCACTATGGGAAGATGGGTAGGTTTGCAGTACTAAACATGAATTCCTTCCTATTGGATAGGCCTTAAGTCCAATGTCCAGTTAGACAACTGTTAGTTACCCCCAAGATACAAGTGTCAGTATTGCACCCTTGGGGATATCTTACCACTCCGGTCATTTGGTTTATAGACTTCACAGCTTGGTGGGAATATTAATTATTTTTCTCTCTTAGCAACTTGCATAGCAATTTGAATATTATAAGAGCTAATACTCAGGAAGTAAGTTCTTAATTTTCCAGGTTAAGTTCTTAATTCCCTCAATTCCTGTGTCCTCAGTGTGTGGTCTCTTCAGAAATGGGGTCTTTATGTTCTGTGAGAAAACCAAGAGAAATGACAATATCATTTTGGGAGTCTCTTTGATATCCTTAACCTATAACTTGAGTGGAGTTTTCCATGCCTGGTATTGAGCTCTTATACATGGTCTACAGTGTTTGGGAAAAGCATTGTGACTGCAAGTGGCATGACGTACGTGTACATTATACATATACATCATCTATTTTTACATAAACATAAGTAATATCTCCCACCCTTTAAGTGCTGTCCATTAATGGTTTCTGTTTCTCTGCATCCGACATCAAAGGCTTTTGCTCTTCTATATTTCTCAACAGTAAGTGTCTGAAGCAGGTGGGCAGGTGCAAGAGGAGATGGCATCCCTTATTATTACAGCTCTTATACAGGCCAAGAGTTTGGGACATGGAAGGCTTTTCCTTCTGAGTCATTGAAGCAATGTTCCATAGCCCTGCGCCACAACCACAGACAAAGCAGCCTTTTCATTGGTTTTTAAGCAAACATGCATTACAGTTTAAGGAATTACATTGGTGCATTTATGGAGTTAACCTCAAGGCAGCCATCTCTTCATTGCTGCTCATCCTAGGAAAGTCTCTTCAGTAGTTGTAGGCTATACACCTTTGTTTTACTCTTAATAATCATTATTTTATGTGCTTACCTGGAAGATGTATCTCAGACCTACCTCTCATGTTAATCAATGAAAAGCCAAGATGGGCAATCCCAAGTAAGTTCGCTAGGGCCTGGAGCTCCATAGAGCACTGTTTGAAAAACAACAATAATAATCCTTCAAAAGCAACTCAAGCTCCTAGAGACAGTTTTGGAGAGTAAACATCTGTCCAGAGGGCATCCATTGACTTTTTGTAAGCAATTTGTGCTGAAATACTTGGATACATACCTACTCAGGAGATGTCAGGATAGCTCACAGTAAAGTGTTAGCCATGTAAACACAGAGACCTGATTTGATATCAAAATTCATATACAAAAGATGATTCCAGTAGGTTCCATGTGAATCCCACCACTGGAGAGGTGAAGACAGAGGATGCCTGAGGTTCAATGCCCAGACATCTTCACCTACTTGGTGAGTTCCTAGACATCAAGAGACTCTTTTGTTTACATAATGGTACTTGAGGTGCACACATATGTACATGCACTCATATATACACTTGCACACAAAAAGCCCATCCAGCCATTAGACTCAAGTCCTCTCATAACCCAGTATGAGCAGTGGAATATAATCTATATGAAAGACCAAGTCCAGGTAGCTATTAAAAATATAGTACAACCACAGAAGCAAGCTACCACATTTGCAGTGTGCCCATTGCTGCTCTGCTATTGGGTCTCTTTTAAAGCACATTTACAGCTTTGCATGGATCTCTTTACAGACCTTTGTAAGAGAAATGAAAATCCCATCCCTGCCTGTTTCATAAGACTTCATATGGTTCACTCTTGTAAAATTTGCTGTTTGGTATTAAAGTGCCTGTATGGATACTCCTGTTCAGTGCCAGAGAAGCTTCACTGTATGTTGTTATTCCTGGACAGGAGGTAGAGTGACTGGCTAAGGTGTTTTGTGAGCCTGGTTTCTGCTCATGCCTTTTCTATGTGGGTGTTTCCAAGGGTGGTGGTTTCAGATGAAACTTTTGATGGTGAGATTCATAGAATTCTATAAATGCCTTTATTGCTCCAATGCCTTCTCAATACTAGGTATATTTTTATGAGTAATCTTATAATTAACTGTACAATATTTTATTATTCTTAGAAAATAGTAATGACAAAATGTAACAAGGAAGTATAGTACCTAGAAATGTCACAGTCAGACTATAAGCATAACATTTTGACACTGTTGCTTGTATAATAGGGAGATTAAGAGTACATTTGGTTTTGTTGTGAACTGTGTTGTTCCCACCCTCTTCAAGGAAATCTCTTATGGAAGCAGATAGAGACCATGACAGGAAACCACAACCAATCAAAATTTATAGTTGTGGAGCCCACATCTAGAAGGAATACATCAATAAAACAACTCCTGCACCCAAGGCTTAGGGAACATTGCTGATGAGAGGGTGGATCAGAGCTGAGGATCAGGGAGTTTGCTGTGAGATTGTGCCTCCAAGTAATGTCAGAAACTATACCAATAAAGTCTCACCATTGTGACTGCCTAGGCATGACCTGAACAATGATGATACCAGTAGACATGACAAATTGGATGAGGAAAAGACCATGTGGCCTCGACCCTACATAAAGAACTTCAGGCAACTAACTATAGAATGCTGAGAGTGGGAGAAATAATATTACACAGGGTAGAACACAGTAATTAATTATTCAGACAGTCGGCCTTGAAAACATATATACAAGTAACATTCAAAGTCAGCATGTCATATTTCAGAATATATATATATATATATATGTATATATATGCATATAACAGCAGTTAATAAATAAAAAGACCATGAATGTGAAAGAGAACAGGGAGGAGTATGTGGGAGGGTTTGGAGGAAGGAAAGGGAAGAAATTATGTAATTATAATCTCAGTAATAAACCAAAACACATCTACAAACAAAAAATAAAATGAAGTTCTGTTTCTAGCTTTGAGAGAGAGAGAGAGAGAGAGAGAGAGAGAGAGAGAACACAAGAGATAATATAGGGTATGCAAGATGGCGGCTCAGTGGGTAATAGGGCTTGTAGCAAGGTCTGATGACCTGGATTCAGTCTTTGAGAACCACATAGTGAAAGGGTTAAGTTACACAACTTGTCTTTGACCTTCACACACAGGTCATGATTTTCACACACACACACACACACACACACACACACACACACACACACACACACACACACTAAATTTTTTGAAAAAATACAGATTAAAAAGAATAGTTGAATTACATTTTAAAAGTACATTTGTGGCTGGGTGGTGGTGGTGGTGGTGGTGGTGGTGGTGGCACACACCTTTAATCCCAGCAGATGGGTGGCAGAGGCAGGCAGATCTCTGTGAGTTGGAGACCAGCCTGATCTACAAAGTGAGTTCCAAGATAGGCTCCAAAGCTACACAGAGAAACCTTGTCTCAAAAAAAAAAAAAAAAAAAAAAAGAAAGAATGTACTTTTGTGGGGAGGACAGTGTGAAGAAAAGTGTAAAAATATTTTGTGATCCTCCTGCCTCTGCCTCCTTCAGCAAATCCTACTGGCGTGTGTGGTGATATTGTGTCTCTCAATATATTGTGCACCCTAATAAACTTATCTGGGGTCAGAGAAAAGAACAGCCACTATATAAACATAGAGGCCAGAAAATGGTGGCACACACACCTTTAATCCTAGCCTTCTGGAGGCAGAGATCCATCTGGATCTCTGTGAGTTCAAAGCCACACTGGAAACAACCAGGCGTGATGACATGCACCTTTAATCCCAGCACTTGAGATCCCATGTCTTGCTTGGGAAGGACACATGCCTTTAATCCCAGGAAGTGATGACAGGAAGCAGAAAGGTATACTAAGGCATGAGAACCAGGAACTAGAAGCTCTTTCCAACTTTTGGCTTTTTAAGCTTTTAGGTTTTTAGCAGCAGTTCAGCTGAGATTCATTCAGGTGAGAACACAGAGGCTTCCAGTTTAAGGAAACAGGATTAGCTGAGAAGGTGGTGAGGTGAAGTTAGCTGTGGCTTGTTCTGCTTCTCTGATCTTTCACCGTTCACCCCAATACCTGGCTCCAGGTTTGTTTTTTATTAATAAGACCTTTTGAAATTTGTGTTACCGGTGTGCACCACCACAACCGGCTTGGGCTACTAGAAGTAGTGGAGAGGGGGCCTGAACTGAACTGGCTTGCCCCAGTGATCAGATCAGTGAATACCCTGTCATCACAGAGCTTTTCTCCAATGACTGCTAGATGCAGAGATCCACAACCAAACACCAGGCAGAGCTCCAGGAGTCCAGTCAGAGAGAGAGGAGGGATTCTATGAGCAGGTGCATCAGGATCGTGATGCGGAAACCTGCAGAGAGGACCAAACTAAACTAGTGGGAACTCATGAAAGTTGAATCAATGGCTGTGGAGCCTGTTTGGGACTGCACTAGGCCCTCTGCATGGTGAGACAACTGTGTAGCTTGATTTGCTTGGGAGGCCCCCTGGCGGTAGATTCGGAATTCATCCCTGGAGCATGACGGGGCTTTTTGGAGCCCATTACCTGTGATGGGACACCTTGTGCAGCCTTGAGGCAGGGGGAAGGGCTTGGACTTGCCTCTAGGGGATGTGCCGCCCCATGGGAGGCCTTGCCTTCTTGTGCGGGGCAGTGGGGGGGGGGGGGGGGGGGGGAGAGCAGGGGGATGGGAGGAGGGAAGAGGGCGATCTTTGATTGGCGTGTAAAATGAATGAAAAATTTTCTTAATTAAAAAAAAATATTTTGTGGCGATGCCAGGAAGCCAAAGAAATGCTTGTTTATTTATGCCAACATCTAAATATATTATTAAATATATATTAACCCAAAGTAAGTGAAAATTAAGTCTCCATTCACTTGTATTTTTTAAGATAATGTCTGTAATCCATAGCTTCTGAAAATTGCTAGAGCATGGTCAACTAGATGCTTCCCTTCAGGAGGTTTAATAATGCAAAATTCTATTGACTGAAGAGCATTTTGGCATATGTTCTGGTCTATGGGGTTCTGCAAGTAAGCAGAAAAACAGTGGAAGAAGTCCAAATGACAGTGTCCTCAGACAATGACCACAGATGGGGTTGGTGTCCATGGTTTCTGGAAAAGGTGACTCCCAGACATAACTTAATTTCTTTTTAGCCTTATTCTTCATCCTCTCTCCCTTCCCCTCCTCTTCCTTCTTTCTCCCTCTCCTTTGCTTTCTCTCTCCATCTCTCATTCATCTACTTTCCCTCTCCCTCTCTCATTCATTCATTCTCCTGCTCCCTCTCCCTTCCTCTCTCTTTTGTCTCTTCCATCCTGAGGATTGAACCCATGGCCACCTCAAACATGGTAGACAAGGACTCTATCACTGAGCTTTATCGTCAGGTCGAAGTTTCTTTTCCTCTCAAGTTAATAAATAACTATCAATTGTGTAAAAGCACAAACCTTGAATAAAAAATAGGCAGTACATAGAACCTGGAGAGAAACATACTTGCCAGCTCTACTGACTTCTGCTCTCCTTTGTGTCTTCAATACAATCCATCTAAGTTTCAGTGTGTGTGTGTGTGTGTGTGTGTGTGTGTGTGTGTGTGTGTGTATACACATGCACATTTGTGTATGCTTCTACAGTAAATTAAATGTATAATCTCCTCCTGGTGAGTTTTATTTAGCATGCTGCCAACAAATATTTTGATTCATTTTTGTCTTGCTCAAGGCCCTTGAGTTGGAGCATTCCTCAATATCTCCTGTTTCACAATTCTTTCTCATAAAATGACTGTACTTCTTCATTAGTAATTTTTTGCTGTGTTAATCTTAAGTTTATGCCTTAGCCAAGATTTCCTTGTACACTTTCTCTCCTATTAGTTAAAGTGATGTCATATATCAATGTATGCCCAAATTTCTGGCTCATTCACCAAACCATTAATTTGGAGTAACTGCCACTTATTTCTTGTTTTTAGAGCACTTCGATTTTTAAATTTAGAAACTGTTGTTTTATGCTTTCAGTGATGTACTTATAGCATTAGATATTTAAAAACTCAGAAATTCATTTAACTACATTATGTAGTATGATTCTGTAAACATAAATGTGATCATTTAACCTCCTTCCATTTCCTTACAGTTACTAGTGTAATATGACTGTTTTGTATACCAACTATTAACACAGAAATGTGAACATGCTCCTGAGTAATTGTACATTTCTTTATATTTTCCCCTTATTTTTGACAATATTTGTTCAAATATTTTAGATAATAATTTGGATGAATGAAATGTTAAAAATTTCATATCATATAGATGCATTTATCTATATATTTTCTCTTCTAATTTTTCCTTTTAGATATATTTATTTCTGGATTAGCATAGCTCCAGATTTTGTTTTTGTTGGAATATATCTTTATTTCTTGTATTTTAACCTTTTTTTTATACATCTAAGGCAAATGCAACTTTCTTGGTCACATGATATACTGTTTATATTCATTAATTCAGAAATTTTGTTTTTAATTGGAAATTATGTTCACTAATATTAATTGTGATGAATTATGCATTTATATGAATCACTGTCTTGACACATGCTTATATCCATTTCCTGATATCTCTTATTTATACATTTGACTGCTTTTATTTTAATATTTTCCCTGAGATTACTTGCTTGACTGGTTATTTATGTATTTCCTTATTTATTTTACTGTTGGGGTTTCCAACTGTATTTAGGTTGGCTGGTCAGTGAATATCAGGGTTTTGTCTGATTTCTCTACCACAGCTCTGGGCAGCCATCTGAGCCATCTCCCTAGACAAAATTTCTTTCTATCAAATGTTGCTTTCATCTATTCTGATTAACCATTTAGTTAAAAGATGAAATTAGCTATAACTTTAAAAATTACTTTAAAAATAAAATAAGGACACATTTCTTAAATCAATATTTATTTTAACAAACCTAAAATAAAATAACAAGAAGAATTGAAGAAGAATTGTCAAAAGACTTCCTTGGCACTGTTTTTTTATGATTGTATTTTGTATGTATGCTCTCAAAGGGGCTGAAGTTACTAGACAACCTCCTGGAACTGGTTCCATCCTAATGCTACTTTTGGCCTTGGCAGAGCTTGAACTCCAATCATGAGGACTGGTGGCCAGTGCCTTTACCAACTAAGCCTTATCAATGTTCCAAGATTTGCTTACATTTAAGTGAATTGCCTATCAACCTTTTCAGCTTCTACCAGCAAGTAAAGACAGTGGGCATAAGTGCACCATGCAGCTTAGTGGCTTATTTGAATATATCCATTCACATATCCTTTCAAAGTTAGATATCTGAATTTTTGGAAATAACAGGCTAACCTTTTTCTCTCTTAATGCAGATTCTCAAGAGCTGATTATCTCAGTTTTGGCTTTGCACTGATAACAAATAACATTAACTTTTTAGATTAATTGTAATTTTATGTTATAGACATGAAATTAAAAAGAAAGTATTTCTACTTGGTTGAGATTTATACATTATACATCTTAATGACTCTTCATTCCAACAAATAATGATCCAGATCTCTGTGACAGAAATCCCTTTAGAGTGTTTCTGCTATCATGTGAATAAGTAGCATTCATTCTTCATGTAGCATGGACTGACACTGTGGTATAAATGAACTTTCTGTGGATAATTTGTAACTTCTGTGAGTCCCTGTCAGAATACTGTCAAGATGCATTTGGCAAATCTTCCCAGATAGTTGCTAAACAGAAAAGCTAATTACATTTGTGGTAATCATGATGTGGAATACATACAAATCTAATCACAGCACAAAAAAGTGTTTCTGTGGTCTTGTTCAAGTTCTGTTACTTGAACAAGAACCTATGTAATGTTTTTCTGACTGCAATGTGTAAGTCATTCTGAAAGTGTTAAGCATTCTGATGATAGAAAGACGCTGCATATAATTCAGCCATGCAGAAGAGCTCTTGTTTGGATGCACTATCTTCTTTGAAAGACAGAGAGCTTTTATTTCTGAAGATCTTAAAATTAACTGCTGTGTATGACTTTTTGAGTGCTTGAGGAATGGCAATAGTGGAGAAGGAGTAACTTGGAGCATATGTTATTGCTTGCTGTTCTGAAGCGTTCCTCATCCCTCAATACGAGTCAAAGCATTTCAGTTTATGAAGCCAGAGGTTGTGGCCTCCCAACCAATCTCAGATAATGCTCAGCTAACTTCATCCACAAACCAACACCAAGTTTCTGACAACATAGTTTAAACAACACAAAGGGAGGCAAAGATACACAAAGCACCCAAAGCAAAGGCTTATGAAACTCAAGTGTGTCAGAGACTTAAAACAAAAAAGCTTTGGATGTATGAAGGCCAACGCAAATGTACTCATAGCATGAACAGCAAAGTCAAAATATAACCACCAAATTACCCATAATAATAGCCACTAGTGAGACTGACTCAAATGAAAATCAGACCAAGAGTTCATGAGAATGATTACAAGTATGTTCAAATATATATATATGATGGTACAAATAGATAAGTATGTAAATTCAAAGGAATATTCCCCTGAATGAATTACAAGAAAACATAAACAGCTGAATTAAATAAGGAGGTCAATTCAGGATATGAAAGTAGAATTGAATAAGGAAACAGAAATACTAAAGGAAAAACTAACTGAAACAATATCAGAAATGAAAAATTTCAGAAGTTAATAGTTCTGATCTGCATACATGTTATGGTTGTATGACTCGGTGTCCTGGTGGGACTCCTAACAATGGGAGCAGGGCTGTCTCTGCTTATTTTCTCTGCTTTTGGGCTCTTTGCTTTCCTACTGGGTTCCCTCTCCAGCCTTGATATGAGGGTTTGTGCCTAGTCTTACTAAAACTTGTTTTGGCATGTTTGGTTGATATCCCTGGGAGGTCTTCTCTTTTATGAAGGGAAATGGATGAAGAGTGAATTTGGGGGAGA
>CABHPQ010149447.1:12147-31537 GCA_902168405.1 Peromyscus aztecus | reverse complement strand
ACACACACACACACACACACACACACACACACACACACACACACACATATCCAGTATCTGTGTCAGTGTTAATAGTTGTAAAACTATATTCATTGGGTTGGCAAGTAAAGGCACTTGCCACCAAATCTTATAACCCAGAATGAATAACCGGAACCTACATGATGGAAGGAGAGAATCGATTCTCACGGGTTGTCCTTGGACCTCCATACACTGTGGCATGGGCACACACACACACACACACACACACACACACACACACACTGCAGAAAACACGGTAATAGGAGACCAAAATACGTCACACACTATCTTTGCAAAATTTTATGATCCTCTCTATACCTCAAATTTTAAAAATTATTTCAGAAAGCAAGATCTGTCCTCTGCACAAACTGACCACTGAATCATGTAAGAATATAATTTTCTAAAATTACAAACCCTTTACTAAAAATACACAACCAAACATATGCTGATTACCTCTGGAGGTGGTGGGTGCTGGCAAGCTGAGGAATGGAGGTGGGAAAGAGAATGACATTCACAGGACAATATGATCATTTTTTTTATCTTGTGCATGAATTATATATGAATAACAGAGAGAATTGATAGAAATTACTTAGAGCAGGAATTGCTTGTGGCCTCTGCAGTAGTTCAAGTTCACCTGGCTAGAACCATGAGCACATGTTTCTTTCTCTCACTCTTTTTTTTAATTAAGAAAAATTTTGCATTCATTTTACACACCAGAGATCCCCCTCTTCCTTCCTCCCGCTCCCCCAGCCTCCCCCTCTCCACCCACCAATACTACCTCCCCCCAAGAAGTCAAGGCCTCCCATGGGGAGGCACATCCAGTAGAGGCAAGTCCAAGCCCTTCCCCCTGCCTCAAGGCTGCACGAGGTGTCCCATCATAGGTAGTGGACTCCAAAAAGCCCACTCATGCACCAGGGATGGATTCTGATCCTATCATTAGGGGGCCCCCCAAGCAGATCAAGCTACACAACTGTCTCACCATGCAGAGGGCCTAGTCTAGTCCCATGCAGGCTCCACAGCCATTGATCCAGCTTTCATGAGTTCCCACTAGCTTGGTTTGGTTGTCTCTGCAGGTTTCTCTATCATGATCCCAATGCACCTGCTCACAGAATCCCTCTTCTCTCTCTTTGACTGGACTCCTGGAGCTCTGCCTGGTGTTTGGCTGTGGATCTCTGCATCTGCTTCCACCAGTCACTGGAGGGAAGCTCTGTGATGACAGTTAGGGTATTCACTGGTCTGATCACTGGGGTAAGCCAGCTCAGTCTGGAAATCAGTATGGCAGTTTCTCAGAAAATTGGGAATCAATCTACCTCGAGACCCAGCCATACCACTATTGGGCATATACCCAAGGAATGCTCAATCAACCACAAGGAAACATGCTCAACTATGTTCATAGCAGCATTATTCGTAATAGCCAGAACCTGGAAACAACCTAGATACCCCTCAACTGAAGAATGGATTAAGAAAATGTGGTACATATACACAATGGAGTACTACTCAGCATGTCATGGTAAAAGGCTGGCTAGGGATAAATACCTCAATGGTTGACTAAGCAGTCATGAACAAGGCCTTGGGTTCCATCCCAGCACTGCACCAACTGAAAATTAAAAACGAAATTATAATCAGGGGAGATGAGGGAGGTTAGAATACAATTTGGGAACATCTGAGGTCTCTAAATGGGAGATCTAAATAATGTCACAGGCCAATAACAGCTCAAATAACGTGGTATTTTTTAATACTGTATTAAGGTATCTGTTAAATGATTCCAAGCTATGCAGGATCTCCTTAAGTATTTCTAACCATCCCTAGAGGTATCTCAGAACTAGTCCATACAGGCCGCATGTAGCATCACAGACTTTGACTGCCCACATCCCCACGTGGGCAGCCTGTCCAGAGCATAGATTCTGTGTCCTACAGGAGACCTGGCTCGGATGCTTCCAGGGATGTACTCAATGGATTCTTTGGGGTTTTGCTTTTTGACACACAGGGTATCAGGTAACTTGGGCTGGCCTTGAGCTTGGCATGTAATAGAAGATGATCTTGAGCTACAGAACTTCCTGTGTCTACTTTTCTAATGCTCAGTTTATAAGTGCAAGCCACCATGCCCAGCTCTTAAGTTTTGTATTTTTTTGTTTTTGTTGTTTTGTTTTGTTTTTAGATAGGTGTTCATAGGTAGCTTAGAACTCACCTTGTAGCCCAGACTGGCCCCAACCTTCTGACAATCCTCCTGCCTCAGCCTCCCAAATCCTGAGGTCTTTTCCATTTTTTTTCATCATGCTTCTTTGTGTTGCAGTTTGGAGGTTAGCAGACAGCCTGCAAACAGCTTTCCTGTCTCAGACAGATATCTTTCCTGCTCATGACCAGTTGTCTGTATAATTATCATAGTGTTGAATTCTGTGTATGACATAGATACAATTATTTTGACAGTAGTTTTAGCCAGGAGAGGCAACCGCAGACCGAATGACCCAAAAAACAAATCCTAAGGTAAGTACAATTGCTGAGAAAAGAATTTCCAGGTTCAAAACAGCTTCAGGATGCTCTCTCTGGCAAACATCAAGAGTCCTAGACACGTCTCCACCATGGCAACAAAAGGGAATGAATTGTTCTACAGAACTGGACTGTATCCTAACCAGATGTGTTCGCAGACATCATGCAAATTAGGCAAGCCAGTGGGGCAGGTGCGGCCAGTATGGTTGATACATATTTATCTTTGGAAAGTGGCAAGGAAACAGAACTCTGCAGTTAATTTATCAGCCCTGAGTACCTGTAAGAGAAGAAAATGGCCCAAAGAAAAACATTCATCTGGAAGACAGACCAATATAGACTACAAAATAAGGCAACAGAAGAGAACAGAACTAAAACAGAGTTTTCATACATCTGTTTGTTTTGTTGTTGTTGTTGAGTATGTTGGTTGGGAGTACCACCCAGACACATGGGGAAGCCTTGACCACTACCATCTGAGATGCTACAGTACATGCAGCTGTATATGGTCATATAACTCATTTTCACAAGCCTTTAAATTAAGTTCTCAGAGTGTTACTGGAAGGGTGAGAATTTGAAAGATTCCCTTAGCTACCACCTGTCAGTGAATAGTTTCGATTCCATCTCATTCAGGCATTCTAGGGAGACTTTTCAATAATTTAAGGAGAAACTATCAGTTTGTACCAAAATTGAATGATGTACTTAGGACAAGCCAATGTGGGCTTTCAGGTAGGTAAAGGTTAGTTTGATGGGTTGGAGAGAAGGCTATCCCTGTACTGCATCACATTGAATCAGTGGATAATTATGAAGAGCCAACACAGTACTTTTTTTAATGATCTGGAGTCATCTACTTCCAGCTAAGACGGAACACCTGAGACTGGATTGATCCTTCTGTCAAAACATCTGCAAAACTACACAAAATAGATGAGATAACTGTTTTCAGGTCACAGGAAGCAGAGGAATGTGATCTCTGAGAAGTAGGACACAAAAGGAGTGCTCTGTCATTGCCCCAGGGGACAATTTCACAGTCATGACTTAGATGGCAAGCCCCAAGAGAGTCCCACTGAGAGGAGAGTCAAGGAGTGAAGTTGTGATCTGCTACAACAGGGCTGGCAGTAGAAAGAACCAAAGTTAAAAGAGCTGCATAAAAGAAAGGGGCCCAGGAGTCTGCCTGCTGTCCTTCCAGATTCCTGGACAAGTGACAGGCTGAACTCGTCCTGAGGGAAACCACACAAGCTCTAGCTTAGAGCTACCACTACAGGGTTAAAAGATAATGGTAACACGAGAGGTCTTAGAGCCCCTGGTGATGACACCTGCTTTGTCTATTTCTTCCTGCAGTGCTTCTGTCTCATGGGTTTCAGTGCTGTGTTATTAGGTACACATATGCTAAATTTGCTATGCCTTCCTGAAGTAGGGACTCTTACTATGAAGTGGCTGTCACTACCTCTAAGAAGATCCCTTTCAAAACTGTCTGAAACTCCCACTTTCTTCAGATCAGTGTTAGCATGGAATGACTTTCTCCATACTTACCCTTTCAAGCTACACATGTCCGTGTTCTCATATTAAAGTGGACTTGCCACAGACAATATACAGCTGGGTCCTGGTTTTGTTCAAGTCTGATGCCTGATGATCTGTCTTTTTTCTAAATATTGGCTCAGTGTGTGTGTGTGTGTGTGTGTGTGTGTGTGTGTGTGTGTGTCCGTCCGTGGAGGCCAGAAAGGAGCACTGGATCCCCTGGAGCTAGGGTTACAGGTAGATCCCACTATTTTGTTCAGTAATCAAGGTCCTTTGGTTTCATTTCCTGGTTTATAAACTGCTGATTGACCCCACTGACTGATACTTGACTGGCTACATAACATTAAGGGCTTTTCAACCATTTATTTATTTGTTTGTTTGTTTGTTTATTGTGTGTAATTGTACTTATGTACATGTCAAAGGACAACTTTAGGAAGTTGATTCTCTCCCCCACTCCCACTCCAAGTGCTTTGACTGGCTGAGCCATTTTGCAGGCCCAACATTTTTTTTCTTTAACTCTTTTAACGAGGAACATGGTAATGCAATGTTACAGGACACAGGTCCATGACCTCGGATTTCCTGTATTCTAAACGAAATTAGGGAACAGAAATTAGGAAATAAAATGGATTTATTTGCAGTTTGGTCCAACAGGAGAGAAAGAATCTAATCTCTCTCTTTTGTGTTTGGGTCAGTCTTACAACTACAGACATCCATGAGATAAAGGGCAGAAGACAGACTGGCCATGAAATTGGTTCTCCATTCTCTGGGAAAGGTGACTGGCCTCCAGTTGTCTTCAGTGTCTCTGTTCTCAGCCTGGAGAGTGCTTTATAAATCATGCTATCATAGACAAGAGATTTTTATTTAATCCAGGCTTGAAGAAAATGGGGCAGACATTCCATCTTAAAAAGACACACACCCCTTCCAATTTTCAAAGGAGAAAAGAATCAAAGGATCTTATGGATCACAGGAGGAAGGTCCAGTCCATTTATCTGCATGCCTGACAGGGCTGTCTACCAGTCCATTCCTTTGCTAAGTGGGTGCAGGGCAGAAACCTTATGAAAAACTTCCTTGGAGGCCAGCATCAAGCGCCAATTCCTGTCTTTCTGTTCAACAAAAGTGAGAAAAGATAAGAGTCCAATAGCAAATGGCAGGAATGCACGCATCTCTTTAGAACCAGGAGCAGCTTCCCTGCCCTGGCAAGGCCCCAGCCCATTTTCTCCCAACAAGACATCAGCTAACAGGAGCAGCGTAAAGTACAGAGCTAAAATCTCCACATGTGGCTGTGGTGTATGCCTGTAATCCAGCTAATTGGGAGGCCGAGGCAGGCCGACTGCAGGTTTGAGGTCATACACATACATTCACACCGAAAGCCTAGTTGGTGGCTATTTTACCATACTAATTTGAAACTATTTCTCTATAAGAGAACTGTCTGTCTGTTGGTAACCTTCAAAGCCAATGTGCACTATGCGAGAATTTTTGATGCTTACCTGGTGAAAGGCTGCTAACAGACTCTACAATGAAGGGCTTTTGTCCATCCCCATGTCCCCTTAATATTCCCTGTCTGTCCACCCTGCCTCAAAGTGATGGCAGCAATAAGGACTTTGGGGGCCACCTTACAGCCCTGGAGCTGTTACTGTTGGTTGCTGGCTCCCATTGTCTGCAGGTCTTTGACATCTTATTCAGAGGACTGAAGAGCTGCACAGACTGCAAAGTAGCAAGCAGGTTCATTCAGAAGCAAAGTACTGGTAACAAAGGCAGTACAGGCCAGACATGCTGCCAGCCAGCAGTCAGCTCCTTGAGCTAAAGTACTCAAGGACATTGGTTATTGTTTGGGGCTGGTACAGGACGAGTTTGTTGCTTAGGGGTATACTGTGGGTAACTGGCAGGCTTGGATGATGAGAGCCTTTGCTCAGCTCACTGTGCATGTCCTTTTTCATCATGCATCATCAAATTCTAATCATATCCATATCTAGTTATGCATAGGCCGAAGAGGTAGAGTCACCCAGCAGGGACTATTTGACTTTCTGTGCTTGCACACAAACTAGCTCCAGGCAGATCAGCCTCCTGTTCCCAGCTCCTAGACATGTTCTGACCATACCTAAATGGAAAGTGGCCATAAAAGGAGCCACCAAGGGAGTTTAGGGAACATGCTTGGAGTAGGGTGTGTATGTGGCTCAGTGCAAGGTCCTAGGTTGCTAGGTGCACTGTCAGGTGAGTGTGGACAAAGCCCAAGCCAAGTGGAGGCCCAGGTTGCTAAGTCTCCCCACACCTGCCTGTCTGCATGCTAAGGCTGATCAATTAGATGACGCTTTGACCAGGTTTGCTTCAGCAAGCACACCTACTGACCTTTGCCTTAATTCTTCTGTTTAAAGTTCATATCAGTGTGGTGATTTTGTGTTCCCCAAAATACTGTGCATCCTAATAAACTTATCTGGGATCAGAGAACAGAACAGCCACTAGATATAGAGGCCAGAAAATGGTGGCACACTCGCCTTTAATCGTAGCATTCTGAAGGCAGAGATCCTTCTGGATCTCTGTGAGTTCAAAGCCACCCTGGGAACAGCCAGGCATGGTGACACATGCCTTTAATCCTAGGAAGTGATGGCAGGAAGCAGAAAGGTATATAAGGCGTGAGGACCAGGAACTAGAGCCTGGTTAGGCTGGTTAAGCTTTTAGGCTTTTAGCAGCAGTTCAGCTGAGATTCATTCAGATGAGGACTCAGAGGCTTTCAGTCTGAGAAAACAAGACCAGCTGAAGAATTGGCGAGGTGAGGTTAGCTGTGGTTGGTTCTGTCTCTCTGATCTTTCGGCATTCACCCCAATAACTGGCACTGGGTTTGTTTTAATTACTAAGCCCTTCTAACAATTCGTTACATATCAGCACCTAAAAGATGACATGGGGGACCAGACTCCTTTACCTGTTTTCTGTATGTAGCCACATGGATGAAATCTGTTTCTCACCTTTAACTGGCATATGATGATGTGTGGTGAGCCTGGCCTGTTGGAGCTCAGCCTTTCACCCTAAAACTCCAGTTATACTTCCTCCAAATTTCCTCTGCTTCCATCCAGTTCCCCACTCCAACCTCATCCATAAACTCCTTTATGGTAAGGTGTTAGTGGATAGATGTTTTGTTAATGCAGTATTCTGTCCTCAACATCTATTTCTATAGCTTCAGTTACCAGCTCAAATGATCATTTTACCAAAAGTATTCCCATGGTATCAACTTTTAATAGCCGTTGCTTAAGGAGACAAGATACGTGCCTCAAAGATCCTCAACTCCTCTAACCTCCCACTCAGTCCCAGAGAGAGGATGCTTTAGGTTGGCAATCTGCAATGAAGAGAAATGAAAATGCAGGAAGTCAGGCAACCACGCTGCCTTCTTAACTCTCCAGCTGGAGTTCAGAGAGGAGACTCAAGGCTACCAAGCAAGGTTTTAATGACTACAGGAGTTAGGCATACTAATTACCAAACTGAACCCAGTATATATTTGAGAATTTAAATTATAGAATTTAAATAATTACACTCAATCCTAGCTGAAAGTTTGAAAAGCAATTGCAATTTAAATTCTTGTTACTTGAACAAGACCAGAAAATCTGGGGGTTAGATGGAATTTTCATTTGTTAACTGAGAATAAAATTTAACTTGGTTGAGAACAAGGGAAAAATACATTTAATTGTAGATAATCTGGGAGACACAAATTCAAGTAGCTTTGAAATGTGGTCTATGGCAGGGAGATTACTGAGTTCCAGGCCAGCTTAGGCACCATACTGAAGCTATACCAAACCAACCAACCAAAAAAAAAAAAAAAAAAAGGCAATAAGCTGTCATGCAAGGGATTGGGTACAGGCTGGGTCTCTAGGTAGTGGCCAGAATGCAATTTAACAGACCAATGCCTCAGGAGACTTCCTTTGTCCTTGCTCACAGATCAGTGCACTTGGGAGAAAGGCCTTCTGAAGTCCAAGTCAAAGGGTGGCTTTCCTAGGGACCTGTCAGAAACCCAGTACAACAATGGTCTCTTGGCTCCTCTTGACATGTCCCAAACCCATTCTGCTCCATTTCTATTTGCTTCCTTGATCCATTTAAATACAAGGAAAGAATCTCTCTGGCTCTCTGTCTTAGGGTTTTATTGCTGTGTAGAGACACCATGACTAAGGCAACTCTTATTGTTTGGAAGGAAAACATTTAATTGTGGCTGGCTTACAGTTTCAGAGGTTTAGTCCATTACCATCATGGCAAGAAGCATGGTGGTGTGCAGGCAGACATGGTGCTGGAGAAGGAGCTGAGAGTTCTACATCTTGATCTACAGGCAACAGGAGACTTTCATAGGAGACCTAGCTTGAGGATATAAGACCCCAATGCCTGCCTCCACAGTGACACACTTCCTCCAGCAAGGTCACACCTCCAAATAGTGTCACTTCCTAATGGCCAAGCATTCAAAGTCTATGGGGGCCATTCCTATTCAAACCACCACACTCATGTTTATTCAATAGACGCCAGACATTCTCAACAAAACACAGACTTGCAGACCACTTTCCTGTGTGTTTTACATTCTGTATAAAGATTTTAAAGGAAGGTGGAATGTTAAAAAATAAAAGCACAGGGTAGGGATGTAGCTCAGCGGGTAGAGTGCTTGCCTGGCATGCACAAAGCCCTGGGTTTGATATTCAGCTCCACATAAACTGTGTGTGGTGGTACACATCTGTAATCCCAGCACTCAGGAGGTAGAAGCACTGAGAATCACAAATTCAAGGTCATTCTCAGTTGTGAGTCCAAGACCAGCCTAGGCCATATGCAACCCTGTTCGTAAATGAATAAAGTCACATATTGTATCCTTGAGGGATTTTGTTCCATCTGGGCACTTGATTGTAACCCTCATGCCCTCTCCAGGACCAGACAAGTGGCAGTGACCATTGGTGCCAGCTCACACTGAAGGACTTAAAATTTTGCCTCCGCCAAGCAAGGTGGTCATAAGCCTATACATTCCCCTCAGCCTAACCACCCAGACAAGCTTCTCCCAGACACGAGGCCCTAGACTCCCTACAGATAGCCCTGGAGCTCCTGGACACAAGCCAAGTGGCCCCAAGTGCCCAAAGACTTACCTCCCAGCTCACCCAGCCCTTGAGAGTCCTGCCCACTGATCCGGCGGTGCTGAGTTCAGACTTCATTCTGCCCTCTCTCCTCTACCAGTCCCGTCCTCCTTTGCAGCATCTTCCCAGATAAAAGCCCTGGCTTACTATGTCGGGATTTGTTTTTCATGGATGCCCTCAACTGACTATTCACACTTCCCCCTCTCATTCTCATGGACCCTTTCCTTCACGGGGAAGGTTTCTCCAAACACACTTTTGCTCCACCACACCTCCTGTGCACTTCTAGAATTTAAACCTGACAAGCTTTGTCCATGCATCCTTCATGTTTTCCTGAAACAAAAGCCATCATTTTTACAATGAGATTCAGAAACCCAACTCAGATATTGATGGATGAGGCCATCGCCTTCTCTTAGTCCTTGTCATTATTCAGAAAACTGGCGTCTCTTCCTCCCTTTTAGAAACAGCCACCATTGGTTTGTTCTTGTAGGTCTGGAGATAGAACCCAAAGCTTTGCACAACTAAGTAAGAACTCTAACATCCCAGGCCCTTTGATTTTTTTTTTTTTTGTATGTGTATAAATGTTGTAATGGGTGCTGAGGACTGAACCAGCAAGTGCTCGTAACCACTAAGACTTTTCTCCACAACCACCCGAGCTCTTTTTAAAGTTTAGCTTAAAACAAGGTCCCAGTCAGTTGCCCAAGCTGACACTGAGCTTGAAATTGTCCTGCTTCAGCCTCCTGAGGCCTGCAACGCCATACCTGGCATGGGAGCTGCTTTATTAAGTCAGGAAACAATTGTAAGGACAATTCTCGTACTGAAGAACAGAAGTTCATACTGATTTAGGGCATACCATGTGCTCCTCTGACCAAGGTTGAGAGCACACTAATTTATAGGTATAACATAAATATTTAGAAGACAGTTTGAAACATAAGCATTTAGCAAAATCACAGTAGTAGGTTCCCCCTACAGCCTCTGATCGATCCCTGGACTTTCAGCCAGGTTTACGGCATTAGCCATAAATTCTGTCCTGCAGAGTAGGCCTCAGATCCAACTAGAAACCGGTTGGTTACGACCATAACAGTCATACCACTGTTGCACCGGCAGGTACATCTTTTCTGGCGGGTCGTCATTGTAGCATGCAGGTCCAGCACTGGGTAAGACTTGGATGGCCTTCCTCCCCCAGCAGCCTGAATAGCACCTTCCAGCACTATGAATGCAGCCCATAGGGAGGAAGGGTCCCTGTCAGTTAAAGATTGATTTCTCTATTCCTACATCCAAGTGTGTGGTATCCTTACCATCTAGTTATGGTGGCCAACCAAACAAGCTCAGTATTTCAAATGCATTATCTCATTCAGCTTCTCACCACAATCCCAGATTTTACAGACAAGAAAGCCAAGGCTGAGAAAAAAAGACTGGCAGACTTACCCAATTTTTACAGCAAGGAAGTACTAAAATGCCTTATTTTCTACATTAAAATTTAGTATCTATAAAATAATGGACCGTGTTATGTATGTGACATCTTCATATACATCCTTGTATCTTACTCATATTTCCCTTTGTCCCCTATTTCCTCCATCCCTGGTGGTCTCCCTCTGCCCTGCCCCCCAATAGTAGTGGCTCATATTTGTAATCTTAGCATTTAGGAGATGGTGGCAGGAAAGTTGCTGCAAGCTCAAGGCTACCCTGGACTACATAGTGAACTCCAGGCCATCCTGAACTAGACTGAGATTCTGCACACAAGAAAGAAAAGGGTCTGGTGACATGGTGTAGCAGGTAAAGACACATGTTGTTAAGCCAGATGACCTGAGTTTGATCCCTAAGATCCATGTGGTGGGAGAATCAATTTCTTCAAGTTGTCCTCTGATCTCATACAAAGGACACACATGCACCATGACACGTGTGCATATGCACACACACTCACACACTTAAAACTAGACTTGGCATGAGATAACACATGTAATATTATGTCTTTATCCCCGCCTATTATCTTTCTTATTCCCGCCTTCTCCCCTCCCATCCTCTCTCCAGCAGTCCCATCCTACTGTCATGTCCACGGATATTGAAGTCTAGAGTCCACATGAGAGAAGATGTGATACTGTCTTCTTAAGTCTGGCTTCTCACTTGTGATCTCCAGCCGATTTTCCTACAAATGACATGATGTCATTCTTCTTTTGGGCCAAAAGAGAAAAAACACAATCAAAAGCCTCCGACTGTACATATGCGCCATATTTCCTTTATCCATGTATCTGTTGACGGGCATCTAGAAGACTGCATACCTTACTTATTGTGAACAGTGCTACTGTACACATGGGTGTGTAGGTATCTCTATGGTATGCTGACGTAGGGTCCTTCAGTTGTATACTCTAGAGTGGCACAGCTGGGGCATGTAAGAATTCTATTTTCAGTTTTTTGAGGATCCTTCGAGCCTCCATTTTCATAGTGGCTGCATTGGTCAACATTCCCACCAACAGTTTCTCTTAGAATTCGTATTTGAAGCCAATCTGTATAGCGGTCACCTGCCCTGTCCCAGAACACAGTCTCCTCTTGAGAATTACCTTCATGGTCACGTCACAGGTGTCTGTGCATACTGCCCTCTTCACAGAGAATGGATGAGTGATCGGCATGCAAATGACACACACACAAACACCCCATACACATGTAAACACACATTTGTACCCCACATACATTTCCTGGTTAGACCCAATATTTAACTTAAAAAGTTCATTTTCTATAGATTTTTGTCCTGATCTGTCCAGAGATGGACTCTTCCTTATCCTCTCTGAGCTCTTAGCAGACATGATAGAACTTAGGTTTGCTAGTAGGATACAGTATGGGGGATGCTCTTAGGTTCTAAGCAAGGTTGAAGGACACATGAGGAGGGCTCTGAATGAACATGGAGGGAATTCAGAGTAACAGCAGAGGGTAATTTGTTAAATTACACAGGTTGATGATAAGTATCAATGACTAATGAAAAGGAAATGATAATGGGGCTGAGGGTCCTGCAGGCTCAAGTCAGCTATGAAGATCAGGTTATGAGGAAGTTGACGCGAGAGACTACAAGCTGTAAGTTCACCTCCATGAGGTCACCCCTGAAGTCCCCAGAGGAATAACCTCTAGCTATGGAAACTCCACCAGCCCTCTTTCTCATGAAAAGTCTCCCTAAGCAGCTGCCCCAGATCTTAAGCCACGCACAGCCCCCATATGTGTGATCTGCACTCAAGAGAGAAACGGAATGAGCCTGGGATGGTGAAACTGCTGCCTTAGCTGATGTGATGTTGTTTGAAAAGTGTGTATCCCTCCGAAGTTCATACGGAAGCTTAGGCCGAGTACAGCAGAACCCCTGCCTGGACTTGGGTTAGGTGACTAGATTTTAAGAGCTCTGCCATCGTAAGTGATCACTGTTGTCACAAAAGAGGCTGAGGGGAAAGGGTGTAGCTCAGTCTTAGAATGCTTGCCTTACATGCACAAAGCTCTGGGTTCCATCCCCAGCACTGCATAAAAGAAAAAACAGAACGGTTGAGCTCCTGCTCCCTTCTACCCCTCTGCCTCTTTCTACCATTAGATGACACAACGTTCATTCCATCATGTGAGAACAACAGCCCAACAGACTCAGACCAGTTTTAAATGTGTATGTGCTCATTTATACTGAATACTTCTACATAACCATGCATTCCCCGAGATCATAACAATATTTCAACTGTGAAGACAGGGCCTTGGTCTAAGAATTCCAAACCCTCCAACATTTCAGAGAACAGTGACATGTGTCAATATTATATATAGTTATTTAAAGAAAACTAGGCTCAGCTCTGAATGCCTGAGAGTTCTCCTCTGACTAATCAAGAAAGAAACATGCAGCAGATTGAACCCTCGGACATTTAATGGAGTGACCCCGTTACTACGTAATGTGTTCTGAAGAACGCGGGTGGCCTGGCTGACACTAATAGTCGACTGTCTTGGCAGGCTTTGTTTCCTCGATCTCAGAAGACAGCCAGCGGTAAGTGCGATGCCGCCGCAGCACCTCAATGGCCTTGAGCTCCAGTGGTGTGGCCTGAATGCCAAGATCTTCCAGGCCAGGCAGGTCAGGCATGTTCACGTCTGAGATGTGTATCTGTGAACAAAGGACCACAGAAAATGCTGAGACCACCACCTCTGAAATATCCACACTCGCAAGCTGGCCCGAGGCAAACACCTGCCAGAAGCCATGGCAACCCTTGATTCTGGAACAAACATGAAGACATCAAAGAGCAGAGGCAGGGCTCCTATCACCCAGGACCCAGGACAGACCCTGGACCAGCAGCTCCACAGGCATGTGCGTGCAGAACTGAACCTAGTACAGAGAGGCAGGAGCTGTCTCTCCAGCCAGGATTCAGATAGGAGCTAGACTAGAATGAGCCCACCTCCGCTTTCTTATGCGGGGTCTCTGCGTTCCAGCTCTCTACTTAAGTTTTAACTTTTTATTCTGGTTTGGTTTTGGAATTTTTTGACAGTGTCTTGTTGTGGAATATTTGTACACTGTGTGAAGTATTGCTGTGATTGGTGTAATAAAAAGCTGAATGGCCAATAGCTAGGCAGGAGAGTAGAGGTGGGACTTCTAGACACAGAGGGAACTCTGGGAAGAAGAAAGGTGGAGTCACCAGCCAGAAGTGGGGGAAGCAGGATGGGAAGGAAGGAGATGAGGTAATGAGCTTCATGGAAGAAGGTAGATTAAAAAATATGAGCTAATTTCAGTTATAAGAACTAGTTAGAAACAAGTCGAAGCTTTTACAATTAATAAGGCTGGTGGTCCCAACAAGAAAGTACTACTATATTTGGCACTCCATGGGGAGCATCAGATTTTGTGGCTTCTTTTATTGTTTATCAAAAAATAATGCTGGGGAGTTAAATATTAGGGAATAACCTGATAGATCCATGGAGCAATGGAGAAATGATCACCTGACCCTCTTCTCCACCTTCCCAGATCAAAAAGGCCCACACATCTCTTTAAGTCCCTCCTTATTCCCTCTGTGTGTCCCTCTGTCTCCCTCTGAGTCGGCCAGAAAACTCTATGGTCCACTCTGACCAGCTGAATGTGGACTTCACCCTCCAAACCAAGGTCCCAATCCATTGGCAGTCTCGGGGCAACAACATAAACAAATCTCCCACAACAGCGTCTCACATTGTAACCCCTAGGAACCCTTTATGCAACCCAAGCGAACCTCAAACTTGTGATGCTTGTCTTAGCCTCCCAAGTGATGGGACTGCGGATTAGGACTCCATGTCTGGCCCCATTAGCCTTTTTAACTCCAATTATACTCAACCTGGATTGAGGAATGTTCACTAAAAAGCCAGAAGCCAAACCCATCTTGTTTAGGGAAGAATGAACAAAAAGCACCAAAGCAAATAGACCCCCTGTACACAGAACTGGACCAGGTCCCATCCTGTGACCCCCAATGAACAACACAGAAGGACCTCAGGGTCTTTACTGAGTGCTCTAGGGCTGTCTGCAAACCAAACCCAGAGACCCTGCCCACTATACTCATACTTTCTCAGTCACCAAGGTAAGAGCAAGCGTCAGACAACGGGGTTCACAAACACAGGAAGGACACCATGGAAAAGTCTCTGCTTTCCAGGCAGTCTGTCAGAGGGAGGTTAACAGCTACTGGCTATCTGTTCTCTGGGACTGTTCTCAATTCTTTGCTATGCTTTGGCTCTTAGGGGACAGTTTGGCTGCATCCTGTCTATAGAAAGAAAATCCACAGTATTCCGGCTGAGATGCTGTCATATTTTTATTTTATTTGGCATCTTCCCAGCAAGATTTGGGCACATGGAGCAAATAATCAATGAGTCCGACAAGCATGGTACTGTGAGAAGAAGAGCCAGGGCTCTGAAGCTCAGCATACTGCAGGCAGACAAGAGTGGCAGCAAGAGGCTCTCCGAGAGGAAAAGGACTGTTGCCTGGGTTATGGTAGGCAGGGACACAATCATGCACTCTGCCCTCGGTACACGGCAAACTTCCAGTATTACTAGAAGCATGTTCCTAATGAAACACTAGACGAACAGGCAGGAGTTAGGAGTGGCCCAACCTGGCATCTACTGAGGGGTGCTGAGGGTCTAGCCCTTTACCACCTAACACAGAAGCCCCTGGTCAAGTGTGATTCAAATTTCAGTTTCAATGAACTAAAATTAAGTAGAGTTCAAATGTGCTATCTGCAGCCATGGTGGCCACATATCAAGTCCTCCACATCACACACTGCTGCTGACAATGTGGTGGTACAGACAGGCCACTTTGAACAGTGCGGGAAGTCCCATGGGCAATGCTGGATTAGGTCTAGAGAGGCATCAAAACTGCAGGAGATTACTAGTTGTTTTACATGGACAACATGGAAAGGGCCATCATTGGAAGCCAAGACAGAACACAAGTTTGCAACAGCTGGGCATGGTGGTGACACATGCCGTAATCCTGGCACTTGGGAGGCTGAGAAAAGACGAGCTCAGAGTCAGCTTGGGCTGCATAGTGAGTGAGCACCAGCACAGCTGGGGCACATAGCAAGACCCCATCTCAAAACAATAAAAACACCTGATAACAGTAAAAAACAAACAAACAACAACAACAAAAACTACACATACAGACACACAAACAGGTTGCAGTTCTAGTTACAACATGTTACTATGTCTGCATAGTTCAACAGGAGACTACCTTTATCAGCAGCAGCTGTCAACTGGGATGAGCATAATTTACAAACAGAAATGAGAAGGGCTGAGGCTGTGACCCCCCCCCCCCATCAGAACAGACAGCAATCAGGATGAAGGGCAGTGGGAACAGATCCTCCAGCCCAATGTGAGAAGGGAAAGCCAGAGAATGCAGCCTGGGCCAGACAGCTGCAAACACACCATTTCAAATAGAAGAAATGAGGTCCTTTAACAAATGCTGCCATAGTAGGAATACGATGAGATCAGGAAACTGACTGCAAGGTGGCAGCATTGGGTTGTGGGCAGCCTTGGAAAGAGCAGCTTAGGGCAGAGAGGGATAAAATTTGATTTAAATGGATTAAAGAAAGAATGAGGCAAGAGTCTATTGGGAACAGGTATGGATTGCTCTTCAGAGGTTAAGGTATGAAGGGAAAGCCAGGCATGGTGGCACACCTGTAAATCCCAGCACTTAGCGGTAGAAGCAAATACATCAGGAAGCCAAGGTCACCTTCACCTACACAGTGAGTTTCGGAAACCAAAAGGGCTGTAGGGGAACACAACTAATAGCAAAGTGACTAGAGGGCCCTGGGCAGGAGAATCTGGCCTTCAGTAAGGGACAGGTGACCATTATGCATGCTTGAATGCGGACAGGAAATGAGAATGAATACACATCAGCCAGAAGCAGAAGAGCTAGCCTTGGCCAGCAGAAATATCCCCGACAGGAGCCCTACCATCATCCAAGCAAGTCAACCAAACTGAACTGGCTTCCTCAGCTCTGCAGCGCTCTGCCTGCTGAGAGGCTTGCTATGCCCAGACTTACCCGCTCCACTTTGTCCCTCGATGTCCAGGGCTCAAACGGACTCATTTCAAAGAGCCTGCCAATCCACCTGGAATGGAGACGTGTACGGCACAGGTGAAAAGCGTCTCTGTGTCGGGTTTCAGGGGTCAGACCTCCAGGAGGTTCTGTCATTGCTGTTTTCTGAGAACATAACCAACTTCTTGGCTCTACTGTTGTGAAGGTGTATCTAATTCATCCTTCCTCCCACCCTTCCTTTCCTGGATTTTTAAATCAGGGTCTCATGTACCCCAGGCTGGCCTCAAAGTCACCATGCAGCTGATGATGACCTTGAACTCCTAATCCTTCTGCCTCCACCTCCCAAGTGCTGGGATTAAAGGCATGTGCCACCACACCTGTCTGCATCTATAGCTTTTTTGGGGGGTGGGGGTGCTAGGGACCAAACTTAGGGCCTAACATGTGCTAAGTAAGTACGCTACTACTGACAGCAATGATCCCAGCCCTCTTTTTAAAAGCTTGAAAGAACATTCTCACTGCTAAAAGAAATCCATGAAAAAGGAAGCCTTGAGTCTGCTCAGAATTTCTTGGGTTTGTTTTGTTTTTGTTTTTTTGTTTTTTTCAAATCAGGGTTTCTCTGTGTAGCTTTGGAATTTGTCCTGGATCTCGCTCTGTAGACCAGGCTGGCCTTGAACTCACAGAGATCCACCTGCCTCTGCCAGCTGAGTGCTGGAGCAGCATATAAAATCCTAGCTATAGTCACTCCTCCTAAGAGCAGGTCCCATGTCTGGGTCTACACTAACAGATCTTGTATGGGCTACACAACATCCTCAGTGGGCCATACCACCTGTGCCTACCAACCCTGACTTAACCCTCACCTTCATGTGCAACATGAAATGCCTCCCTGCCACCCGGTTTATAGTCCTCCACTGTACTAAAGCTGGTGTCCCAAATGACTCATGTCCCTTTGTGGAGATCTCTTGTTCTTTACATCACTACCATACCAGTCCACAGATATGAATGGAGGGGCTGTCTGTGCACCAGGCAGGATGCTGAGGCAGACAAGCACAGGGGATAGTTCAGTAACCTCAGACTCTAACTGGACTTGGGTTATGCACACCTGCCCATTCTTATAATGCACTTGGTCTAGCTCCTTCACCTGCATGTACTACGCATGCATACACCTCTCCAAACACTGGACATAGCAACTTTGGACCCCTACCTGCATCTAGCTACCCATCTACTCCTCTCTGAATGGATTAGTTTCTCCTCCCCTAATGACCATCAAACTTGGGGCAGTTTCTCTTCAAATGTATTCCCAGTGCACTTGGGTACAAAGAATGCAAACTCTGATCCAGCCTGAAATGGTTTTGGGTACATACACAGTAAAGCAAAATTGTGTCCTCAAGTAAACTTTTAAGAAGAACCAATTTACCATCTCACATCTATGTAAAACTGGGCTTGCATGTGACTAAAATCAGTTGCATTATGGATATAGACATATAGAAAAATGATTATATGACCTAATCTGTTAATCAAAATAAAGAACTCCACTAGCTACTCTCCTTAGCAACCAAATTCCTCCTTCTCTTGAACCTCCTAAGAGGAATCCCAAAACAATAATTAGTGTCCCCAAGTACCTTCTCTGATGTGGCCTGCTGTCAGTATTAACAGCATACCCCTCTCTAATCTGTACCACCACTTTCCTTTGAATAGTTTCGTTGCTACTTTTGCAAAGTGAGCCCTTATCTTCCACCCTTAGGATAAGAGGCCAAGAAACCCCTGGCCTGGTTCCTCTGTAACCGCTCTAGATACTGGAGACAGGAGTGTGAGCAAAAGGGCAGCATTCTCCTCCTCAGATGCTTGTGCTTTTAATCCCCACTTCCTAGGGAAGGGCTCAATTCAGCGGTGGAATGCTTGCCTAGCATGTAAGAGGTTCAGGGTCTGATCTAGCACCACAAACCAACCAACCAACCAACCCTTTAAAAAGACCAGATGTAGTGCTACACACCTGTGATTCAGAACTCCAGAGGCAGAAGCAGGATTGTTCCAAATTCAAAGCCAGCCCAGCCTGCCCAGCAAGTTCCAAGCTAGCATAGTGTATGGAGCCAGGAAATAAACAAAACGACTTTTCCTCTCAACCTCTTTTGATGTCTTAAGCATCCTCCACTCAGCAGCTCTCATCGTCTGCTACCTGTTTAGTGTGGCCAGGCTTCTGGCTTCTGGGACCTTCCTCTGCCCCCTCTGTCCACTCTCTATCCCCGCCTACTCTGTACAGTCACTGTGAGTGTTAAAGAAGCCAAAGAAAAGCCTCTAAAGGGGAATGCTGTCAATAAACAACCACCAGCATGCTGTGCTGCGTTTTTTGTTGTTGAAGTTCTTTTGTCTTGTTTTTGATGCTAGGGGTTGAAGGCAGGGCCTTGCAAGTGCTCAGCACACTGTACAACCACAGAGCTACACCCTACAGCCTATAGACCACAAGCTACTCAAGTATTTGCTGTAATGTCTTAGGTGCCTAGAACAGTACCTGAAAAATGGAAGGCAGTCAATAAATATTTGTTGAGTAAATGAAGAAATGATTTATAAATCCATCTCTGGCACATTAGATGTGAAAATCTTCCTGCCAAGACTACTAAGATGTGCCTTGATGGGTCCAGGATGAAGAACATAGCGGAAGAATGAATGTATGTGTTACCATGCTGGGGAATGAGTCCAGGACCTTTCACATGCTGAGCTACCATCCCCAGTAGGTCTAAAACTGTAGTCCCCAAAAAGAAGAAATGAAGAAAGAAAGAAAGAAAGAAAGAAAGAAAGAAAGAAAGAAAGA
>CABHPQ010149447.1:0-12047 GCA_902168405.1 Peromyscus aztecus | reverse complement strand
GGAAGGAAGGAAGGAAGGAAGGAAGGAAGGAAGGAAGGAAGGAAGGAAGGAAGGAAGGAAAGAAGGAAAGAAGGAAGGAAGGAAGGAAGGAAGGAAGGAAAGAAGGAAGGAAGAAAGGAAGGAAAGAAGGAAGAAGGAAGGAAGGACAGACTAAAGATGCAGAGCCAGTTCTAGGTCAGCATTCTCCTCCCCAGCAACACCAAAGACTGCCTTAACAAGAGATGAGAGCCTTCCCTGGTGGGCAGCTAGAAAGAAAGAACAGGAGAGCTGACTGTTCCCTCACACCAGCTCCCAAGCAAGACACTTCTCCAAATCAAAACCCAGTTTTTACTGTTGCTTATTTGTTCAAGACACCAGGGACCAAACCCAGAGCCTCACACTGCCACAAATGCTCTGCCTCTCAGACAGACCCCTAGCCCTAGGGTTTTAAATTGGAGAATCTGAAGAACTATCCAACAAATGCTGTCAAGGTCATGCTTGCTTGTTAAGGTCAACCACAGTTCCTTTCTTAGTCAGTATTAAAACAGGAGTAGCCTCATTAGAGGTGTGGAGACTGGCCTTCTGTAAAAGTACTTCTTGTCACCCTGGGAAGGGATTAGGAATAGCATCTCAAGTCAACCTTCTCGTAAGTAGACAGACAGCACTGTACTTACCTATAGGCAAATCGTGGCAAGGGGTAGGGGATGAAGGTCCTGTGGGCCATGCCATAGATGTACTGCACCAGGTGAAAGAGCAGGTATCGATTTGGTCTGGAAACCAAAACACAGAACTTCACATTATTTGCCCCTACAATTTTTTTTAAACAATTAACACTTACAAAAAAGGAAGCACACTGCAACAAACACAGTTAAGCAAAGAAAAATCACCTGTTAACCTTACTGCCAAAGACGACCTAGTTTACATACACTGCCCATCCTCGTACATATGTTTATGATGCACCCTACGCATTTATCTTTTTGTTCCCTTTGACATGGGGTCTCACTATGTAGCCCTTCCTGGCTGGCCTCAAACTCAGAGCAATCCTTTTGCCTCAGCCTAAGTCACCATGCCTGGCTTAACCAGAATTTCTTTAATATACAAGACTAATTGTTCTTCATATTTTTGGTCATTTATACACCTTTCTTTCCTCTGATAGTTTCTGTCCCCTACAATGACCAAAACCAAGCCCGTCTTCTGGACTGTCACCTTTTCCACATGGGTTTTCCACACATGAATCTGGGGCCAGGCTTTAATAACTCACCATCACTTACATTTCAGCTCTGCCCACCCATCTTCCTAATGCCATTTGCCTCAGAAAGATCGATTACTGAGAGCAAAGTGAAGGGAATCTGCTACAAACCTTATTATTTCAACAGTTTACAAAAACAAACAAACAAACATAAAAACAAACTAAAACAAAACCACCATGCAAAAGGAAATGCTGATGTCAGCTAGAGGAAGTATCACACAGAACCCTCAAAAAGCCCTTACATCCCAGCAGGATTTTCAAGGCTCTCTGGTTAGTACACTGTGGGCAACACTAGACCAGGGCTAAACTACCTGTGTGTAAGGTGCCTCCTCAAGAGGCTCCACAGCAGCACGTTCCATTAAGTGTGACCAGACTAAGCAAAGACCCCTTGCTCACAGAAAGGGGCCAGGGGAGCCTACATCCTTCCCAGCCTGCATTTCACAGTTCAGCATTAAGAATCATTGTCAAGAGACATCCTCAGCAAAGCCTGTGTCCGAGACCCTCTCCACTATACCTGTCAGCCAAATCCCTACATGGGTTAAGGTAAATATTGCCTTCTCTAGGAAAAAAATACCAAAAGGAGAGAAAACCTCCCAACTAACTGACCTCACCTCTCATCTCTCTCAATGATTTCAAATGATACTCTCAGGTCTGCCTGTCAATTGAGTTCTTTTGGGGAACTGACCTTTGACCTCAGCATTTCCACTGGCTTTTCTGAGGCAAGCCACCCTGTCTAGCAGCTGATATTCTCCTGTCTCTCACAGCGGTCTACATAGGCTCAATTTGTCCCTGGCAAGGTGAAGGAAGGATGGCTTCTAAGGGTGGCTGAGCCATCCTTTGCACTGGCCCAATGCGTCACTCCTGAAGCCTCCGCCCCTTTTACTCTCTATCCCTGGAATCATCAACTGTTCACGCTTCGCTGGATCATTCTTCAACACACAAGCAATCGTCACAGTCGAAACCCTGCTGGGACCTCCCCTGATGTGTATCTTGTGTGTGGTCACAATGTCTGTCACGGTGAGCACGTGGGTGTCAGGACAACTTGCGGGAGGCAGTTGTATGAATGACGAAAACCATGAAGAAAAATTCGACTTGTATATTAAAGAAATTCTGGTTAAGCCAGGCATGGTGACTTAGGCTGAGGCAAAAGGACTGCTGTGAGTTTGAGGTCAGCCATGTGGTGCCAAGCGCCCTTTCGCTGTAAGCCATCTGGCCAGCCCCACCACCATCTCTTAACGACGTTCTTGTCGCTTCTCCTTGGAGCTGTTTGCCTACTGCCTGCACCTCCTTTCCTCCCAAGGAGACCCCCGAGTCCAACACAATCGGGTTCAAGTGCAGCAGGTGACCACAGGTCGCCATGCTGCCACCCCCCTCTGCAGTGTCCAGCGTCACTGTCACTCCCTCGCCGCCACCTTCTCTATTCACTGGGCTTTCCTTTTGGGGATTTATTATATATGGCTTTGCTTACTACTTATGGGTATCATAACTAGTCTATCAGCTCCATAAAAACAGAAACCTTATCTGTGTAATTCATTATTTTAGAGTATTTCATATACTATAAATTTCACCCACTTAAAGTTATAATTCATTTTTTTAATTTATAAAATTGTGCACCCATAACCATAATCCAGCCTTAGTCTATTTTTCTTCCTCTCCCCCACCTTCATGCCCATTATGCTAACTTTTTTACTTGTTTTTTTTTTTTTTTAAGACAGGGTCTTAATGTACCTCGGGCTGCCCTTAACTTTTGATTCTCCTGCCTTCGTCTCTAGAGTGCTAGGGTCCTAGGTGCACCAGCAGGCCCACCTCATGTGGCTAGCTGTGCAATTTTACATTCCCACCAGCAGCACTTTGCAAGATTCCTATTTTTTTACACTGTCACTATCATTTGCTATTTATCTCTATGATATGCTCCCTCGATGCACTTTACATTTTCCCTAGTAACTACAAGACATCAACCATCTCAGTATATGCCTTTTCAACATTCATGTTACCTTCTTCACTCAAGTTTCTGTTGTTAATTTAATGTATACGAGCTGTCTGTGGGCATGCATATCTGCATACCATGTGCATGCCTGGTGACCATGGAGGCCAGACAAGGGCACTGTGAGCCACCATATGGGGGGCTGGGGATGGAGCCCAGGGTCTCTGGAAAAGAGTGCTCTTAACCACTGAACCACCTCTCCAGTCCCAGTCTTTCCATTTTTACATGGTATCATTTGAAATACAAAAGTTTCAAATTCTGATGAGTCGAACTTAACTTTTTCCTTTTATGGATTAAGCTTCTGACAATATAGCTAAAAACATCTTGCTTAACCCAAGGTCTAGAATATGTTTCGTTCTAAATATTTATAACTTAAAGCTTACGTTTCTGTTCTTTTCTGCACAGAGTATGAAGTCCAAGAGTCTTTTCTTGTTGAAAAGACGACCCTCTCTCCACTCAGGTGCCACAGTACTTTTGCCCATAGTCAGTCAACAGTTCACAAATATGATTTGGAAGCTGGACCCAGTGGTGTAGAGTTATAATCCCAGGAAGAGGAAAGAAGAGGATTTGGAGTATGATACTAGTCTTGATTACACAGTAAGTCCTAGAGCAGCCCGGGCTACCGAGGTGGCAAGACCCTGTCACAAACAAGCAAACAAAGGTTGTTTCTGCACTGCCAGTTCTGATTAACCGATCTTACTAATTCAGCACAAACTGTCTTGATAATTACAGCTTTAGAGTAAGTTTTACAATTGGGAAGATTAAGGGTTTAGCCTATTACCGATTTATATTATCTTTATATTACTGTTTAAATTTAAAGTCTGTCTCTTTCTGCAAAAGGCTGCTAGATTTCACAAGATTCAATCTAGAGAGCAATTTAAGGACAACTACCATTTTAACAATATTGACACTTCCAATTGAAGAATTTGAAAGGTCTTATCATTTATTCCTTCCTTTCCTTTCATAGTGTTTTTTAGGTACATGTCTTACTAAATTTACCTTAGTATTCTATTTCTTATGCTATTGTGAACATGATTTTCTGTGGTGCATGTACACGTTTAGGTGGGCACATGTGTGTGAGTGCACCTGAGCACACACATGGAGGCCAAAGGTCCTCCTCTACCTCTATGCCTTGTTTTTTGAGGCAGTCTTTCACTGAACCTGGAGCTCACTGATCAAGCTAGGCTGACTAGCTAATGAACCCCAGGGAGCCTTCCGACTTGGGATCCTCAGAGCTGGGGTCACAGGCCCTGCTTGGCTTTTTACTTTTCACCACGTGCCTGGAGATCAAACTCAGGTCTTTCTGCATGCATGGCAAGCACTTAACTGCTGAGACATTTCCCCAGCCTGTGAGTGAGATTTATCCAATTCTATGTGCAGATCGCTTACTCACTAGTCAATGAAAACTGATTTTTATATTGATCTACTTTGTGTCTTCACTGAGCTTGTTTATTAATTCTCATATGCGTGTGTCCCTGTGTGTTTTATAGATCCTTAATTAATGGATGACAGAATAAAGCAATACACCTAATACTACCAGAAACCTAGGAGGAGCTGGGGAGATGGCTCCATTGGTAAGTGCTTGCTGCACAAGTATGAGGGCTGAATTTCTATCCCCGGCACCCACATAAGGAAGCCGGGCACAGCAGAGCATGTCTGCGATCCCAATGCTGGACAGACAGAAACAGGTGGGTACCTTGGGCTTGATGCCCAAACTGTCTAGCTTAATCAGCGAGCTTAGGAATTAAGAAAAAAGGCACATTTTCAGTGCAGACATTTCCCCTGTGATTTTTGTTTTATTTTGTTTTTTGAGGCAGGGTCTTTCTATGTACTCAGGGTACCCTTAAACTCTCTATGTAACTGAGGCTGGCCTTAAACTTGTGGTGATCCTCCTGTCTCAGCCTCCCAAGTACTAGGATTATAGGTGAGAGTCACCATGCCTGGATTCCTTGAATATTTTATAAAAAAGTTGAATCTGCAGACAGGAACCCACAGATACCAAGTGCTGACTGCTTTTGTAGTAGTCTCAGACTGTTAGCAGACTCATGCATGTTTAGGCAGAGTCCTGGGTTCTCCCAGCTGCTGAGTGTGAGCACCAGGTGTTCCGATCCTGTGAGTAACCTGTTCAGGAAGTACTGTTTTATTTTTTTTTTAATTTACTTATTTTTTAAATTTATTTTTATTTTATATGCATTGGTGTTTTGCTTACGTGTATGTCTGTGTGAGGGTGTCAGGTCCCCTAGAAATGAAGTTACAGACAGTTGTAAGCTGCCATGTGGGTGCTGGGAATCGAACCCAGGTCCTCTGGAAGAGCAGTCAGTACTCTTAACCGCTGAGCCATCTCTCCAGCCCGAATTACTGTTTTATAAACCCCATCATCTTTTCATAAAGGCCAACTCTAGGCACTTACCCAGCAAAGGCAAAGGTTTTTCCTCTGGCATCTGGATCTTTAACTGCATTAACAATCCCTTTGGAAACATCCACAACCTATACAAATCATAAGACATGTTTAAGCAATTGTGGAACTAAGAGATCAGATCTGCAGAACCAGGCTCATAACCTTGGTTACCCGGGAAGATGAGGCCAGAAGAATCAAGTTCAAGGCCTGGCTGGGCTACACATTGGGTTCAAGGCTAGCTTGGGCAACTTGGAACAGCATGTCTCAATTTTTTAAAGTGGGGTGGTAGTACTGGGGTGGGAGTGTAGCCCAATGGTAGAGTGTTTGCCTGACATTCACGTTGTCCTGGGTTCACCCCCGGGATCACAAACATACATATGCAAATGTTTAGAAAGAGATGGAAGGACAGGAAGAAAGAGGAAGGCAGAGGAGCACAGGTGCTGCAGTCACTGGACGGGACTGAACAATGACACCATCTCTTCTCAGACACCTTAAGGAACCACTTACCTACTCCGGCATTCAAATAATCATAGTCAAGGCTCATCCAGGTAGTGTCCTAGTCAGAAGTCTTACCTAGCTAGCTTAAGGCCTTCCTGACTTGGCCAGGCCACCATCTCAGCCATGTGATCTCTTACCACTTTTCCCCCACTCTGTCCTAAACCACCATAACCTAGAGGCTGAACCACACGGAGCTGCTGTGCTCTGCCATTCTGACTTTCAAAGCAGGAACTATATACAGTTTAGACCCAGAGACCCAGAATCCACAACCAGAAATTGTTTTTGATTCTAGGAATCTTCTGACAACCGTATGGAAATTTTTGTCATGGAGGAGGTGGGGTACGGCTGCTCCTGGCAACGACTGACTAAAAGTCAGAGTGGCTGCTCAACATCCCACAATGAAGAAGTGAAGAATTATCTGGCTTCAAATACCAGTAGTGCCAGTTGGGAAACTGCTAGTTTTTGTGCCAACATGACACAAGGTAGGGTCATCTGGAAAGAAGGAATCTTAATGGAGAAAATGCCTCCATAGGATTGGGCTGTAGGCAAGTCTGTAGGGCATTTTCTTGACTACAGACTGATGTGGGAGGGCCCAGCCCACTCTGAGTGGTGCCACCCCTAGGCAGGTGGTTCTGAGGTATACAGAACAGCAAGTGGTCCTAAGGTGAGCCATGGAGAACAGGCCAGTAAGCAGCACCCTCCATGGAGTCTGCATCAGCTGCTGCCTGTAGACTCCTGACCTGCTTGAGTTCCTGTCCTGGCTTCCCTAAGTGAAGAACTTACAAGCTGTAAGGTGAAACAAACCCTTTCCTTCCCAACTTACTTTTGGTCATGGTGTTTTGTCACAGCAATAGAAACTCTAAGACAGAAACCCTGGTCCAACCCAGCCCAACCAGTATGGAGCCCAACCTTCTCCTTCCCCTCTGCGTCCTAGTATATACTATACTGTTCCCTGATGGTGAAACAGAGCCCCGGGCCTATCAGCTGACTCTGAACCAGTCCAAAGCTGGATTTCATGGCCTTCTCATACAATGACATAAAACCTTCTCCTTCTCCTAGCACTTATCACATTGGATGACAACTGTTCTATTTATCTCAGAAGAACCTGAGGACAAAACTGTGTGTCTGACTGGTTATCTTTTCTATGCGCCCAGAAACATAGGGTGCCAGTGCATTATATAAATCATAAGACATGTTTAAGCAATTACTGAACTAACACATCAGAACTGGAGAGTCAGGCACACAACCTTGGTTACCTGGGAAGATGAGGCTGTAAGTATCAAGGCCTGGCTGGGCTATACCTTGGGTTCAAGGCTAGCTTGGGCAACTTGGCACAACCTATTCCAATTAAGCTTTCTTAGGTGAATGGACAACTGAAGACACTGAGAAGACATGTACCTATTAGGTAAACTGAGGCAACCAGTTGAAGCAAGTTGACCAAGTAAAAAAAAGAAGTCAGTTATTAGGTAAACTGAGGCAACCAGTTGAAGCAAGTTAACCAAGTTAAAAAAAAAGAAGTCAGTAAATGAGAATGAAACCAGAAAATTGAATGAAATCTGAATCAAGCTAACACCCATTGCTAAGCCCTCATGCAGGGTACTTACATATACTGGTTGTTTCACTGTCTTAAAACCCAAAGAAATAAGAGGGACACCGATAAACCAACGAATATCTGGAAGAAGAAAAGAGAAACTGTCCTGAGAATGTCTAAGCTGTTACATAATGAATAGTGTAACAAATCCAGCAGACTCTGAGGCTCTAGACTGAATAAATAAACAAACAAACAACAAATAAGTAGAAAGGGGGCTGGGTTGTGATGGCTCATAAACAAACAAACAAACAAACAAACAAACAAACAAGTAAAGAGGCTGTGTTGTGATGGTGCATGCTGCCTCCCCTCCCGACCACCACGCCTTCCTCACCGTGGAGGACTATAGTCCCTCAAGATGTCAGCCAAAATAAACCTCTCTATGGCGCTTCCTGCCAGGTACTCAGTCACAGCCATGAGAACATGGCCAGCACAGCTTCTTCCTGTCCGCACGGCTCCCATGCTCTCAAAGCTCTTCTAGCCTACCCGACAGCCAGCTCCAACGCTGCCTTGACATCCTCAGATCCTGTCAGCATTTCACCTCTCCACACACAGATCTGTCTAGTCTGTTTAGACTGTCACAATAAAATACCACAGACTAGATGGCTTAAAAACCCAAACTGTACTTTCTTCCAGCTCTGGAGGCTGAAAAGTCCAAAGCCAAGGTGTCAGCAGGTTCCTGGTGAGGCTCTTTCTGGCTTGTAGGTGGCCATCTTCCTACTGTGTTCTCATCATGGCCTTTCTTCAGTGTGTGCACACAGAGACCTTCTCTCCTAGTACAGCCACCGACCCCATCAACTAGTACCTAACTCTTATGATATCATGCAGCCTCAAGACCTCCAAATCCCTTTGTCCACACTGAGTTACATCAGGAGTTAAAGCTTTAACCTAAAGAACTAGCAGATTATACGTTTTATATTATACATAGTGTACTGTGAATTTAAAAACAAAGTAGAAATCAATGCAGAATTCTAGACGGCACAATCAAGAGGGAGAAACAAGAAAACAGCAAAACTGCATCACAACTGGGTATAGCCACACAAAGGAATACTATTCAGCTACACAAAGAACAAGTCCGCAAGAGTCAGGGACAAGCCCTAAATGCATATAAGGGAAAGAAGTCAATTGGAAAAGTTTCAGAGTGTGTGACTATAATGTCCTAGTATTTTGCAAAAGATACAATTACCAAACCAGTAAAAAGATCAGTGGTTGGAGATTTGCTAGTATTCTGCCAAGGTCACAGAGTTACTGTAGTTTAAACTTCAAGTCTCAGCTCTGAAGCCCAAGCTCTGAGCCAAGCATGACCACTGCCTTCAGTGGCTGGGGGAGTAAAACTGTACCTCCCGAAATCCACACCACAACCTTTAACTAGACCCTCATCACCCAGAGCAGAAAGGACCACATGACGATGAAAACCAAACTCTGAGGGGAAAGGCAACTGCAGAGGAACTAGAACTCGGCCCAGCAGCTCGGGGAGGATGGTCAGCTGGTGCTCAGCTTGCCGTGCTAAGTCACCAGCACTCCTCTCCTCAGGGAAGAAAGATGCGTACTTGCAAAGTGATTGAGGAACCTGTCCTCCCTTCCGAAGATGTCAGATGGCCGTATGATGGTGGCTTCAGGAAACACACTTCTCACTTCCTTCTCTCCCACTGCCTAGACAACCAAAAACAAAAGCATTCTAAGTTCTGCGGCCAGGGCACAGAGCTTTCCCTCTCCCCACCACCAGAGACTGCTTACATTTCCAAGGTCCAATTTTCATTAGCTAACCATAATTTTGAAGATAATTGTATTACTCATAAAACTCAATTAACATAATGTTACACACACACACACACACACACACACACACACACACCACACACACATATACAGGAGGGGGAGAGGGGGGGGGGGGGGGGGAGAGGGAGAGGGAGGGGGAGGGGGAGAGGGAGAGGGAGAAAGAAAACAAACACCCCAGGCCCAGAAATTCTGTTGAGATTCTTCCTATTCTTATGCTAGGGAACCCCACAATGAAGGGGAAAATTGGAGTATGGTTTTTCCAGCCTTCACTTTCTTTGTCTTATTTAAGGACTCTCGGCTTTGTGTCAATAATCTAGCAGGCTGACAGAGAAAGGTCAGTGTGGTGGCAGTGACAGTGGCCTCCCTTCACTGTCTACAGAACCTGCCCACTTTACTGACTGTCCACATCTGTCTCCCTCTCTTCACCAACTCCTTCACTCGATGTATAAACAAGGTAGAGCCTCTACCCTAAAAAAAAAAAATCCAGCACCACCACAAACTCCTCTCTCCTGCCTTCTCTCTCTTGCCAAGCCAGAGAGAACTAAGCCCACCCTTGCTGCGCCACCACCAAGCTCCAGCTCACACGTCACTCACTTTGACTCTGGATTCTGCTTCAACGACTTCAACATCTGATCTGAAACTATTTTTGATAAGATCATAGATGTCCACAGACCTGACACTGCAGTTCTGACTGCTGGATGACACCCATGGTGCCTCTTCCCTCCTGTGATGCAGGCTTCGGTAACACTGCTCTCTTCCGGCTTCCCGTCTACCACACACGTCCACCTGACTAGCTTTGGGATTTGGGATTATCCCTCCTCCACCATACTGCAAGCATTGGCATGCCTCTGGCCCATTCAGAGCTCTCTTCTCGGTCAGCCTTCTTATACCTTCCTGTTCTTCCACAAACAGACTCTGCTGACTCTCAACTTTTATCTCCAGCACAGATCTCTCCTCGGAGCTCCAGGGCCATAAACCCTGAACAAGTGGGACACTACTGACACCCAAGTCCAAAACTTGGCCCCCTTGCATTCTCTCAAGTCAAACAGTCCCTCTGAATCTGTGCTGAGTTTGAATGTCCTAGAGAGTAGAATGAGCATCACATTGGTCAAGTGTTGTGTTCTTCTGAGGCTGCTGAGAAGCTGGCTCTGGGAGCAGAGCTGACTCCCCGCCACTCCCCGCCACTCCCCAGACACAGCATGTTGATGTCAAGTACTTTTCAAATGCCCTTTCTATGTCAGGCTGGACCCTTGGTTCTGTAATGGGAGATGGGAAGCAGCAGCACCTAAAGGTATTAAAGCATTGCATCCTTAAGAACAGCTAGAGGACAACCAGTTTCCAACAGAAACTACTACTGTTGCTCTCAAGATGTAACAATGTCCTGCAGTGGGAGAGAAGCCGGAAGTTCATGCATGGAGAATGCTCTGCTTGGGCTGGAACTCTCCATCAGGAAGTCCCAAGTGACTCAGCAAGGCTTCCCCAGTCATTTCTGCTAGAGACTACCAGAGCTCAACCTGATGATGCTATCTGCTGCTGTCTGTCCTTTTATTTGGAACCTCCTTTCAGGGGATGTTCTGCTCCGCCTGGGTCTAAAGCGTGGTCATTAATTCCAGCTGACTATCTCAAGAGGGCTCCCCAAGTCGGTTTCTGCTGGATGTCCGTCTGTCGGCCCTGGTGTGGTGATGTTGCTTTTGTTTGCTCTCTCCTTTGGGCTACTCCAGTCATTCCAGCTAGACTTTGTGACCATCTGATTTGATGACATTCTGACATCCACCTGCTGCTTCCCTCTATCTGCGAATTGCTACATAGTCTTATACTTTTGCTTGCTATTTCTGAATAAACTCACTCATTCAAAACAGAAAGCACAGCTTCCACAGATCATTCTCTAGATCACACAAAACATAGAGTTGAAAAGTAGTGACATCCAAGTTCTACCCCAAAAGATTCTGCTTTAGTTGGTCGGGGGTTACAGAGCAGGCACTGGAGTTTTGAAAATCTCCCTCAGTGATTCCAATGTGTGACTAAGGCTAAGGATCACTGGCCTAAATCCTAGCCCCACTCAAGTGTTCCCATCTTACTCAACAGTCCCAGCAGCCTCAGGTGCCTTAAAGCAAATACAACATTCCCAACCCTCCAGCAGCTGTGACATCAAGTGATTCAGTGAACAGCAGCAGCCATGCTGTGTTTTCACTGTTACTGTTTTCCCACCAGTGTAATGGGGTGTGTGGTCTAGATGAGCTGGAAGCCAGTCCTGCGGCTATGGGAGACAGTGCTTATAAAAAGAAAGTCAGAGCTGAGAAACATCCCAGGAACACGCTACAGGCTTGACAAGTGTTGCCACCAATCATGGTGAAGATTACCTAATGCTGGTTTTAGATATGTGAGCCTATGAATTTCTTTTATGTTTACATCTAATTTTCCTTTTAAAAAAATTATTATTTTTTAAATTACGTGAACATGTGTGTGTTGAGAGTGGAGGTTTAGGCACATGAGTGCAGTGCCCGGGGAGGCCAGGAGATGATATGAGACCCCCTTGGAACTTGAGTCACAGGCAGTGGTAAGCGACCTCATG
>CABHPQ010149446.1:30634-40791 GCA_902168405.1 Peromyscus aztecus | reverse complement strand
CTCTCTCTCTCTCTCTCTCTCTCTCTCTCTCTCTCTCTCTCTCTCTTGCTCTTTACATAGATGCTAAGACAGTTAACTTGAAAGTAGCATAGTGATTACTAGGGTTAGGAATCACCCTGAAGGCATTAACAGGTTCAATTAATATATGTTAAATTTTCAATAAAAAAATCAAATCTGTTCAAAAATAACCAAGAAAAGACTAAGATCTCCTCATAAAGTATGAAAAGTGCATACTCTCACTCATCTGTAATTTTTTAACCCAGCTGTTAAAGTAGGGTTTCCTAACCTTTTTCACAGTGACAGAAAGAAATGTTTCTACTCACATGGAACTTGGAAGAAAGCAAGTCAGTCTGGGCCTGCTCACCAGCCCAGATGGGGAGGTGGGGAGGGCATCCCCACCCCAGGGGTCTCAGCAGCTCAGCTATCCTGTGGTGCCACAGAGCACCAATAAGAAGTCCTCAGATATAGAAAACAAAGAGCCTACATGTTCCTCTATACACATAAGTAATTGCTTGAAAATGTGTGTAACCTGGCAATAAGTTAAATGAATGAATGAACTAATGAATTGACATTTTGTCACCTTTCAACTGAGTAACCTTCAAGTACTGACCCTCTTGATTTCTCTTTAGAAAGTAAAGATAATGCCTACCTTGAAAACTAATTTGTGAGGACTAAATGAGCCAAGATGTGTGTAGCCATTAAGGCAGTTATGATAAACACCATAGATATTCACTTTTTGAACAACTTCTTCCTATTCACTCTAGGTAGGCCATCCCTTGAGGATGTTAGATTATCTAAACAAAGTGAAATATTTTCTTCTACACAGACCCTGAAATGCACAAGCTGTTAGTTATATTCTTTCTACGGCGCTGGATAAACGGCGCTGCCTCCCTGGCTGGTCACCGCCAGCGGTGGCCAAGCCGGTGGAGGAGTGTGCTAAGTAAAAGAATCACAGCCATGGTTAACCTTTTTGAGCTTTATTGAGAGGGAGAGAGAGAGAGAAGGAGAGAGAGAGGAAAAGAGAGAGACAGAGAGACAGAGAGAGAGACAGAGAGACAGAGAGACAGAGGGGGGAGGGAGAGAGACAGGGGGCCTGCCAGGAGAGAGGAGCGGAAAGGAAGGGAAGAGAGAGAACAGAGCGCCCACCCGCTTTTTAGGCTGGGACACCGGTGAAGGCTGATGACGTAATTAAAGACCAAACCCTTACACAAGCAGCCAAGATCCTTTAAGTGGCAGTTGAGCTACAAATCCCTCCCCACCAGCTTGTTGTGTACTTACATATCATTGGTTTTGTTTTTGGTTTTTGGGGGTTTTTTTTGGGGGGGGGTTCTTTTGGCTCATGCTTCCTTTAACTTTCAGACCTTGTCCTCCCTTCCTTCCTAGCAAGTTGGTCTACATTTTCTCTCTCCAAATTTCTTCTTTAGAGTGTATGAAGGAAAGGACCAAAATAATACATCCTGAATTGAGGATCTCAGCTTGGGACAGAGGCTGGCACGAGGAGCCTGAAGGATACTTTTTGTATCCTATCTGGGAGCATGGTGGCCTGCATGGACAATATACTTTGACCTCAGCACTTGTTTTCTTAAGAAGCTACATGTGCAGCCAGCCAACAGGTGAGAGACCTGTGGGTAGGCTGCACCAACACCCCCACACCCCCTGGACTCTGTAACCTCTATGACCCACTCTGACACCCAAACCCACCAACTCCATCCATCACTCCCCCTTGGCCAACCATGCACCACACATCAGAAGACCTTTATACAAGCACCATCTACTCCAGTTGGAAGAACAGTGAGTGACTGGTCCCTCAATAGCACCAATCTCCAGGCCCCAAGCCCCAGGGCATATCCTGTGTCTCTCCCCCTCTCATCTCAGCCCCAGCAAAGCAGATGGGCCCTGCCCCTCACTCTGGTGGATCTCCACTGCTCTGGAGCAATCCTCAGCAGCCAGCCAATAGGTGAGAGACCTGCTGCAGGCTGCATCAACACCCCCCACATCCCCTAGACTCTGTAACCTCTACAACCCACTCTACCACCCATCCTCACAAACCCCATCATCCCACTTTGGCCAACCATCCACCAACATCAACAGTCCCTATACAAGCACCACCTACTCCAATTGGAAGAACAGATGGGTAAACGGCAGTATAAGAATTCATAAAGGGCAATAACACAAAGAGCAATATGGCACCACCAGAACCCAGTGGTCCTACAACAGCAAGACCTGAACATCCCAATGCAGATGAAGCAAAAGAAAACAACCTTTAAAATAACTTTATGAAGATGACAGAGGCCCTTAAAGAAATTGAGGAAAAGACAAACAAAAAATTGAAAGAAATCAATAAATCCCTTAAAGAAAGCCAAGAAAAAACAATCAAACAGGTGAAGGAAACAGTTCAAGACTTGAAAATTAAAATAGAGGTAATAAAGAAAGCACAAACTGAGGGAATTCTAGAAATGGAAAAACTGGGTAAGCAAACAGAAACTGCAGATGCAAACATCACCAATAGAATATAAGAGATGGAAGACACAACCTCAGGTATTGAAGATACAATAGAGGAAATAGATTCATTAATCAAAGAAAATGTTAAATCCAAAAAATTCTTAACACAAAACAACCAAGAAATCTGAGACACATGAAAAGACCAAACCTAAGAATAATAGAGATAGAAGAAGGAGAATAATTCTAACTCAAAGGCACAGAAAATATATTCAACAAAATCATAGAAGAAAACTTTCCAACCTAAAGAAGGACATGCCTATGAAGGTACAAAATGCCAGAAGGTCTTAGACAGATGTTTTGCAGATACTAAGAGACTATGGATGCCAGCCCAGAATACTATACCCAGAAAAACTTTCAATCCATATAGATGGAGAAAACAAAATATTTCATGACAAAACCAGATTTAAACAGTACCTATCCAAAAATCCAGCCCAATAGAAAGTACTAGAAGAAAAACTCCAAGCCAAGGAAGTTAGCTGCACCCATGAAAACATAGGCAATAGATAATCTCACAGCAGCAAAATCCAAAGAAGGGAAACACACACACACTATCACCACCACTATCACCAAAACCAAAAATAACAGACATTAACAATCACTTGTCATTAATATCTCTTAATATCAATGGACTCAATTTGCCTATGAAAGGACACAGGCTAACAGAATGGATATTAAAACAGGATCCATCCTTCTGCTGCATACAAGAAACACACCTTCAAAGACAGACATTACCTCAGAGTAAAGGGTTGGGAAAAGATTTTTCCAATCAAGTGGACCTAAGAAGCAAGCTGATGTAGCTATCTTAATATCTAAAAATAATAGACTTAAAACTAGAATTAATCAAAAGAGGTAGAGAAGGACATTTCATATTCACCAAAGAAAAAAATCCATCAAGATGAAGTCTCAGTTCTGAACATTTATGCCCTAAGTACAAGGGCGCCCACATTTGTAAAAGAAACATTACTAAAGCTTAAATCACACACCAAACCCCATATGTTAATAGTGGGAGACTTCAACACCACACTCACACCAACGGACAGGTCTGTCAGACAGAAACTTAACAGAGAAATAAGGGAACTAACAGATGTTGTAACTCAAATGGGTTTAACAGATATCTATAGAACATTCCACCCAAACACAAAATAATCTTCTTCTCAGCACCTCATTGAACCTTCTCCAAAATTGACCATATAGTTGGGCACAGCAATTCTCAACAGATCACCATGGGATAAAGTTAGAATTCAACAGCAACACAAATTATAGAAAGCCTACAAACTCATGGGAACTGAACAATGCCAAAATGAGTCACCACTGGGTCAAGGAAGAAATAAAGAAATAAATCAAAGACTTCCTAGAATTTAAGGAAAATGAATCCACAACATATCCAAACTTATGGGACACTATGAAAGCAGTGTTAAGAGGAAAGTTCATGCCATTAAGTGCCCACATAAAGAATTTGAGAAATCTCACACTACTGACTTAACAGCATACCTGAAAGCTCTAGAACAAAAAGAAGCAAACTCACCCAGGAGGAATTGACACCAGGAAATAATCAAACTCAGGGCTGAAATCAATAAAACAGAAACAAAGAGAACAATACAAAGAATCAATGAAACAAAGAGTTGGTTCTTTGAGAAAATCAACAAGATAGACAAACCCTTTTCCGAATTAACCAACAGGCAAAGAGAATATCCAAATTAACAAAATCAGAAATGAAAAGGGGGACATAACCACAGAAACTGAGGAAATCCAGAGAATCATCAGGTCATACATCAAAAAACTTGTATGTAGCTGAAGAGTTTTCTTTCCAGGTCCCGCCAAGCTCCAGCAGTCCCTTAGCCCACTTAAAAATAAACACACAGACGATTATATTATTTAAACTGCTTGGCCATTAGCTCAGGCATATCATTGTCTAGCTCTTACTCTTATATTCAGCCCATTTCTATTAATCTATACTTTGCCACGTGGCTCGTGGCTTACTGGTACCTTACATCTTCCTTGTCCTGGCAGCGGCTGCAGGCAGTCTCCTCCTTCCTGTTCCCTCAGTTCTCCTCTCTGTTAGTCCCGCCTATACTTCCTGTCTGGCTACTGGCCAATCAGTGTTTTATTTATTAACATATTTGCCATACAGAACATCCCACAGCACTTCCCCTATTCCTTTTTTTTTCCAAAAGGAAGGTTTTAACTTTCACATAGTAAAATTACAGATAACAAAACAATTACCAAGTAAGAATTACAGTTATAATATCTAGTCTATTTATAATAACTAGTTTATTTGGCAAAATTAAAGAAGATATCCTATCTATCTTATATTTGTGAGTCTAAAACACCGATTGGCCAGTGGCCAGACAGGAAGTAGGCGGGACAAGGAGAGAGGAGAATTCTGAGAAGTGGAAGGCTGAGTGAAGGAGACACTGCCAGCCACCGCCATGACAAGCAGCATGTGAAGATGCCGGTAAGTCACAAGCCACGTGGCAAGGTATAGATTTATAGAAATGGGTTAATTTAAGATATAAAAACAGTTAGCAAGAAGCCTGCCACAGCCATACAGTTTGTAAATAATATAAGCGTCTATGTGTTTATTTTATAAGTGGGCTGTCGGACTGCCGGGGCTTGGCGGGACCCGGAGAAAAAACTCCAGCTACACTTGTACTCCACAAAATTTGGAAATGCAAAAGAAATGGACAATTTTCTTGATAGGTACTACATACCAAAATTAAATCAAGACAAGATAAAAAATTTAAATAGACCTATTACCCCTAGGGAAATAGAAGAACTCATTAAAAGTCTCTCAAACAGCCTCTAAAAAAAAAAAAAAATGTACCCCAGGGCCAGATGGTTTCAGTACAGAATTCTATCAGGATTTCAAAGAAGAGCTAATACAAATACTCCTCAAATTGTTCCACACAATAGAAACATAAGGGACATTGCCAAATTCTTTTTATGAGGCTACAGTTACACTGATACCCAAACCACATAAAGATGCAACAAAGAAAGAGAATTACAGACCAATATCCCTCATGAACATCAATGTACAAATACTAAATAAAATACTGGCAAACAGAATCTAAGAACACATCAAAAAATCATCCACCATGATTAAGTAGGCTTCATCCCAGAGATGCAGGGATGGTTCAACATAGGAAAATCTGCCAATGTAATCTACCATGTAAACAAACTGAAAGAAAAAAAACCACATGACCATCTCATTACATGCTGACAAAATCCAATACTCCTTCGTGATAAAGGTCTTAGAGAAATCAGGGATACAAAGAACATGCCTAAACATAATAAAAGCAATATACAGCAAGCCAACAGCCAACATCAAATTAAATGGAGAGAAACTCAAAGTGATTCCACTAAAATCAGGAACAACACAAGGCTGTCCACTCTCTCCATATCTATTCAATATAGTACTTGAAGTTCTAGCTAGAGCAATAAGACAACAAAAGGAGACAAAAGGGATATAAATTGGAAAGGAAGAAGTCAAACATTTGTTATTTGCAGATGATATGATAGCATACATAAGTGACCCCAAACATTCTACCAGGGAACTCCTACAGCTGATAAACACCTTCAGTGATGTGGCAGGATACAAGATTAACTCAAAAAAAGATCAGTAGCCCTCCTATATACAAAAGATAAATGGGCTAAGAAAGAAATCAGAGAAACAACCCCCTTTACAATAGCTACAAATAACATAAAATACCTTGGGGTAACTCTAACCAATCAAGTGAAAGGCCTGTATAACAAGTACTTTTATGGATATCAGAATTTTCCCAGAGTCCTGGAAAGACACTAAGTACAGCATGGAGTATCTGAGGGAAAGGAATCTCTATGCACTACATTATTTTGTCTGTTAACTTTATTCCTCTATGACAAAATTCTATCTATACAGCTTCAGCCCTGTCCTCACATTGAGCTCCTCTCTGTGCCCAGTTTTCCTGTCCTCATAGTTTTAGTGAGCTCTTATGCTTTCGACCTGACCTTCGTCCTCCATTCCTTCATCCTCCACATTCTTTCCTGGCTCCTTACCCCTGGCCCTGATAAACTCTACAAGAGATCGGCTTTACCCTCTACTGAACCTCTGTCTTCCTCTCTTCTCTCTGGCCATGCGGTTCTCTGTCTCTCTCTGGAATTCCGCTCCAGTCCTTACTGCACCTGGTTATGCAAAAATCCCTATTGTCCTCAGTCAATCTCTCTGCCATGCCCCTAGCCTGAGAGAAGGGGATGGTCTGAGCTTCATTTGAACAAGAAACAAAGTTATGCATCTAAGAGTCTGCTTGTCTCATAGGCTCAGTGGGGGAGTTAGTTACCTAGTGGAACAATGAGAACCTTAACTGTTTGCCAAAATGGTCTATAATATTTAGGCACGCAAGAATTTCATAGCAGAAGACAGCTGAAATATTAAAAACTGGATAACACCAAATATTCCATGATAAATGGCTTCCCATTTGACAGACCCTTGGCCAAATTATGGCTTTAATACACAGCTGAATCTCTATAATATATTCTTGCCGCCCGCAAGATACTTTAAGTCTTTAAAGAAAGAAATTGAAGCCAGGCGTTGGTGGCGCACGCCTTTAATCCCAGCACTCGGGAGGAAGAGGCAGGCGGATCTCTGTGAGTTCGAGGCCAGCCTGGGCTACCAAGTGAGCTCCAGGAAAGGCGCAAAGCTACACAGAGAAACCCTGTCTCGAAAAACCAAAAAAAAAAAGAAAGAAAGAAAGAAATTGAAGAAGATATCAGAAAATGGGAAGATCTCTCTTGCTCATAGGTAGGTAGGATTAACATAGTAAAAATAGCAATCATACCAAAAGCAATCTACAGATTCAATGCAATCCCCATCAAAATCCCAACACAATTCTTCACAGACCTCAACAGAACAATACTCAGCTTCATATGGAAAAACAAAAAACCCAGGATAGCTAAAAGATTCTTGTACAATAAAGGAACTTCTGGAGGCATCACCATCCCTGACTTCAAGCTCTACTATAGAGATATAGTAATAAAAACAGCTTGGTATTAGCATAAAAACAGGCACATGGTTCAATGGAATTGAAGGGAAGACCCTGACATAAATCCACACACCTTGAACATCTGATTTTTGACAAAGATGCCAAAATTGTACAATGGAAAAAAGAAAGCGTCTTTAACAAATGGTGCTGGCCTAACTGGATGTCGACATGTAGAAGAATGAAAATAAATGGATGCATATCTATCTCCATGCACAAAACTCAAGTCCAAATGGGTCAAAGACCTCAATATAAATCTAGTTACACTGAATCTGATAGAAGAGAAAGTGGGAAGTAGCCTTGAACTCATTGACACAGAAGACTACTTCTTGAATATAACACAAGAAGCACAGACACTGAGATAAACAATCAATAAATGGGACCTCCTGAAACGGAAAAGCTTCTGTAAGGCAAAGGACAAGGCTTCAACAAGACAAACTTGTTTGTCTGCCTTTCAGCCTGCAGAATGGGAAAAGCTCTTCACCAACCTCACATCTGACAGAGGGCTGACCTACAAAATATGAAAAGAACTTAAGAAACTAGACATCAAAATATCAAATAATCCTATTAAAAAATAGGGTACAGGGGCTGGAGAGATGGCTCAGAGGTTAAGAGCACTGGCTGTTCTTCCCGAGGTCCTGAGTTCAATTCCCAGCAACCACATGGTGGCTCACAACCATCTGTAATGAGATCTGGTGCCCTCTTCTGGTGTGTAGGCAGAATACTGTATACATAATAAATAAATAAATCTTTAAAAAAAAATAGGGTACAGATCTAAACAGAGAACTCTCAAGAGAAGAATATCAAGTGGCCGAAAGACATTTAAGGAATTGCTCAACATCCTTAGTCATCAGGGAAATTCAAATTGAAACAACTCTGAGATACCCTCTTACACCTATCAGAATGGCTAAGATCAAAAACACTGCAGACAGCTTATGTTGAAGAGAATGTGGAGTAAGAGGAACACTCTTCCACTACTGGTGGTAGTGCAAATTTGTACAGCCACTTTGGAAATCAATATGGCAGTTTCTCAGAAAATTGGGAATCAATCTACCTCAAGTCCCAGTTATGCCAATCTTGGGCATATACTGAAAGGATGCTCAATCATACCATAAGGACAAATGCTCAGCTATGTTTATAGCAGCATTATTCATAAAAACCAGAACCTGGAAAAAACCTAGATGCCCCTCAACCAAAGAATGGATAAGGAAAATGTGGTACATTTACACAATGGAGTATTACTCAGCTGTAAAAAAAAAAAAAAAAAATGACCTCATGAAATTTGCAGGCAAATGGATGGAACTAGAAAATAATCATTCTGAGTGAGGTAACCCAGATCCAGAAAGACAAACATGATATGTGCTCACTCATAAGTGGATATTAGGTGTAAAGTATAGAATAGCAGCCAACCTGCAGTCCACAGCTCCAGAGAGGCTGGATAACAAAGAGGGCCCGGAGAGGGATGCATGGATTTCCCTGGGAAGGAGAAATGGAGGGAATCTCCAGGAATCCACAAGGATGACCCCAGCTAAGACTCCTAGCAATAGTAGAGAGGGTGCCTGAACTGGCCATCTACTGTAATCAGATTGGTGACTTCCCTAATTGTCATCAGAGAGCCTTTACCCCATAACTGATGGAACCAGATGCAGAGAAGCACAGATAAACACTGGACTGAGTATCGGGGACTATGGGGGTCCAGCCCCTCGATAGTCCCCTCCCAGGGTCCGGGAAGAAACTACAACCAGCTGATAATTAATCTTTGATGAAAAGAAATGAATCTATGTACATGAAACTCCTTAGTCCATATACTTTATTATTCTGTGTCAGTTACAAGCTTATATTCTGCTCTCATATTTAGCTTATTTCTTGCCTGATTTCTCTCTACACTTATCTGCGGTCCCCTCTAGGTTCTATCTTAATTCCTTCATCTAGTTCTGTCCCTTCTAGGTTCTCATCCATCTTGTTCCTTCCCATATCATCTCCTCTCCCATCTCCTTCTCTCTCCTCATCTCGTTCTTCCTCATCTTGTTCTTCCCCATCTGGCTCTTCCTCATCTTCCATCTCGTTCCTCTAGTACTCTCTTCTAGCCCTTCAATCTAGTTCTTTCCCATCTCAGTTTGTTCCTCTCAAGTTCTTACCCATCTAGTTCTTCCATTCTCTTTTCTCTTCTCTGTCCCTCACGTGCCCTGGAAGTCCTGGTATATATACACTTACAAGCAGTATTCCCTTAGCAGTGCAAAGCCAGGCTTCCAGGGTCAAACGGAAGGGTGATAAGAATCACATAGGGAGGCAATAACTGTTAACTATCATTTGCAACTCCAAAGGGAAGTGACCAATGGGGAAATGAATTAACTAAAGGCTAAATTCAGGTAATATCTAAGAAGAGGGCTCTTATGTGCTCAACTATAATCTTAAACATGATTGGTAGAAAATGCTAAGAATCTATAAGTTGCTAGGTCAATGGGAGAAAATAAAACTGTCTTCTTTTTTCCTGTGGCTCCTATCTGTCCAAGCTATCTGCTGTTTTTTCTGCAGGGTGGGGAAAAGAGTGCTCGGTCGTTAGGCAACCTGTGTACAGGTAGATGCCTCTGGTGATAGTTAAAGGGACTAGAGGTAAGGTTTGGGAAAGGAGGAAGTAAA
>CABHPQ010149446.1:7026-30234 GCA_902168405.1 Peromyscus aztecus | reverse complement strand
AATTCCCTGATTCCTCCAGGTAGTGACTTTGCCATAACCAGCTGAGTTCTTATGATATATTCCTGTGGCCCGCAGCAGCTGAATTCCTGGAGTCTTGCTGAAGAAAGGGAGTTGAAGGATTGTATGAGCCAGGAGGGTCATGGAAAGGAGCCCACAGGGGCAGCTGACCTGGGTGGGCTCATGGGAGCTCATGGACTTTGGACCAACAGTTTGGGAGCTTCCATGGGACCTACGTAGGCCCTCTGCATGTGTGTGACAGTTGTGTGGCTTGGTCTCTTTGTGGGGCTCCTAGCAGTGGGATGAGGACCTGTCCCTGGTGCTTAGCTGGCTTTTGGGAGCCTGTTCCCCATGCCCAGCCTTGACAAGAGGGGAGGAGTTTGGTCCTGCCTCAACTTGATGTGCCATGGTTTGCTCAAGCCCACGGGAGGCCTGCCCCTTTCTGAATGGAGATGGAGGAGGAGTGGATGGACGGTCGATAGGAAGGGGTGGGGCGGCGGAAGGGGGAGACACTGGGAGGAGACAAGAGAGGGAAACTGTAGTTGGTATGTAACATAAAATTTAAACATGTTACTTAAATAAAAATTTTTAAAAAGAAGCTTCATTATTTCCCTGAGGTTTGGTAATAGTGTCAAATAGGCCAAGCAGTAAGGGTGCGCGCCTTTAATCCCAGCACTCAGGAGACAGAGGCAGGTGGATCTCTGAGTTTGAGGCCAGCCTGGTCTAGAGAGCTAGTTCCAGGACAGCCAGAGTTACATTGAGAAACATGTCTCAAAAAACAAAAACAAAACAAAACAAAATTAAAAAAAGAAATAGTATCAAGTAGATCAGCAAATCCATTATCCCACGGCCTTGTGGGACCAGTTTCTGCCAGGTCTGTAAGCCTCTCATCAAAGCAGCTCTTGGGACTCTAAGAACATCCTTCTGCACTGCTGCTGCTAATGAGCAACAGAATATAATTAAGGTTCTTCATTTAACAATGAGTCAACCAAAGGACTAGGAAAAGATGACATTAACAAGAACATTTACATCTCTGTGCTAAAATATTATTTTAAAACTCTGTGTTATATTGCCAAATACAGTTCTGGGTGGAATTAAATACCATATTTCATGAACTCTGTATCATATGTTTTGTTAAACTTTGTGCTCTTGAAACATCTGAGTTTATACTGGAATGAAAGAGAGTAAATCAGGGCGTCCACCACATCTATCCTCAGCTGTGTCAGGAAAGATGGAGCCTAAGCATGGGTTAGATGACCCAAGTGCCTTCACAAGAGGCATGACCTGAGGGTGGCACGTGAATTCCTAAGAACTGAAGCAAAGAGTTTGCCTATTTAACATGAGCATGGTTGAAGATAGGACTAGCGGTTAAGTTGTTTCTGACCTGCTCTCCCTGACAGCTCATTTCTCTCTTTCCTAACTATGCTATATGGGCAGACTGACTTCTCTGGCGCTGAGGAAAATTGAAGTGAGCCTTATGAAATACACAGCTGAGCCATTCCTCTATCAACAGATATCCAGAAAGATCATTGCTTAGAGAGCTCACACAAAGACAAATGGTGACCAAACTCAATAAGGAGCGATGTGGAAGACACTGTCCCAGCCAGAAGTACTCCCTGGATTTTAGTACCTCTCTCATTTCTCTTTCCTTTGAATTTATGGCTTTAGCAAAAACAACTGATGCATGTAATTTAAAATCTAACCTTTTTCCTGGGAGACACTTTGAGCATATAGACAAAACTGTCTCATTTTAAATAAATGATTCCCACGTGAACTGTGCCTGGAGCACAGGAGTACTTTCTCACAAATCCTGAGTGTGGCGATCTTTTTACTCTTCTTAGAGGAACAGTTTGCTTCTCAGGTATTTTTCTCTCCTGCTCAACTGAGGTTTCCCTCAAGACTGATGTGATACACTCAACACCCCTATGGACTGTTCTGTTTCCTTGTGATTTTTTTCTACGTGGCTACATGATATATTCAAATCAGACTACAGGTTTTTCAGCAATGGGGTTTGAACCCAGGACCTTGTGTATGTTGACCACATGCTCTACCATTGAGCTACATTCTTGTTGGAAGCCTTGCTGGCTGGTAGAGGTTGTAGTCTCTCACCACCTGGCAGCTTTTCCCAAAAGCTTAGCAACATGAGCTAGGGGCTCTGCCACGTACTAAGCTTCGTGATAGGGGAGTGCCACTTAATGCAAATTAGGGTTTGTCCCCAGGCTCCCCAATCCTATATATTCCTTACACTCTGGAATAAAGTTGAGCCGATTCACCAAGTCTCCCTGAGGGCTGTCTCCATCACACCCACAGCCATCCTAACCCTGTTTCCCCGCTTCTGCTCCCGTCACCCTCATGGGCCAATGCAGCCAATGATCCCAGGGAAGCAGCAAAGCTGACATGCTCTTAAGGTAAATCAGACAACCTTTAACACAAATATTGGTGATGAAATCACAAAACTGCAAATCAAGTTTGCTACCCAGTTCCCCTTCCTGGAGTCAAGTATCTACTGAATGTTTTTATAATAATATTTATGCCTGAGATCTGGGCATGGTGCTATCTACCTGTAATTCCAGCACTTTGGAGTTGGAGACAGGAAGATCGACCTCAACTTTATTGTAAATTTGAGGCCACCCTTCAGTACATGAGTTGAGTCTTTGTCTCAAATAACAAAAGTCAAAATGACTCTGAGGGACTATACAGCAGCTGGAGTATGAATTCAGTTGTATGTGACAGAGGCTCAAAATAACACTGGTTTCGTTGTTTCTGTTGCTAGGGTCAGAGCCTGGACCCTGGCAGCCCTAACAGTCTAGATTTGGCCACTCATCCCCAACAGGCCAATTAAAGAAAGAAATAATAAAGAAATAAATAGTGAAAATCAGGGGGGAAATGAGGTTTTTTCAATATAGCCACATCAGAAAGAAGAACAAAGAGGTCCAATACCCCCAAGTCTATCTTTTGGAGTTGTGGCATGAGGTTTTGGGTTAAGCATAATGAAAGTCAAGATGTTGTCTCCCTTATCACAATTTTCTGGGCTCCAATCTCTCCTGTAAGTTTCTCTGACAAGTTGTCAGCTCTGTATGAAATCTCTTTCCAAGAGACAAGCTTCTCCCTCCCTATACCGGAACCCAGCTTTAGCCTCTTCCTTCTCCCATGAGGTTCCTGTGGAAATTCAAATTCTTGGAGTCTATTGTCTAGGCAGTCTGATAGTCACAGAGAATGGCACAAGAGTCTCTTTGGCATATCTTCATAATTGTTGGAACTGTTAAATTACAGTTTGCATAAGATAGAAACCAATCATTAGAAACTTCTAATAAAATGTTAAACAAGATGGAAATCTTTGTCACATGAAGTTGCTCTCAACTACATGGCCAAGGAAATCTGCATGTCAGTCAGCCAAAAAGAGCAAAATGAAGGAAAATATGTCCTTCTGAGTCTCCCTTGGAGACATGCCCCTGTTTATATTGACCAGTACTTGGTGACACGACCATACTTGAATACAATCGGGTCTGGAAGGTGCAGTCCTTATTCTTGCATAGCTTACATGGGAATCTATTTCCAGGCTACCATTAAATCAAGGTAAGTCTCCATGTGACAGCTATGGAGCCAAAACATCTGTGACTTTGGGCCAGATTCTTCCCATGAGCTAGTGTTTACAGAGAGCATCCACTTTAATTTTTCAACTTCAGGGAGCAGCAAGAAGATAATGATGTTCTAGACTTCAAATCTAGATTTCTCCATCCAAATAAAAGTCAGAACTATTTAAAAGAATCATGCAGAAGATTCAAAGCAAAGTATCAAGCTCCTGGAAAATAGACTTATTTTGAAAAGCTTAAACTAGAGGGGACCCATGTGAGAAGTCTGCATTATGTTGAGAAGTACTACATAAACGTCTAGCAGAAAAACCTATTCCAAACACCTGAGCACAACACCATGATGGCCAGACCAGAATTGTGTGTTAGTAGAGGGAGGCACTGATGGCTGTGAATTTCAAAGTCATTGTCTACTAGGTAATATTTGTGACTAAGAGGCAGTGTGCCCCTATGCTGGCAAACATGCTACCCCTGCCGTTCCTTATGTGAGCTCACTGGCTGCTACTTCTACAGGACTCATGGCTAAGAACTCAGACTAAGAAAACATGCTTTGATCGTCACCCTGAACTTAGGAAAATGTAAGAGGGGAAGTGTTAGGTAGGTATATCTTGACTACTGAATTTCTGCAATAAGTAACTCACTGATGTTTCCAAACAAATAAATATTCCTCTTAGGAAAGAAAGAATTAAAAAGTTTATAAAAAAACATAGGGCCATTGCAAGGATGAAAAGGAAAAGATGTGTGTGCACATGTGGTGGTGGGCACTCAAGTTCTTCCGATGACTGGAGCCTTAATACATTCATGGAGAAGGAAGGGTGCTTTCCAGTGCCAAATTTATTTCATTTCATTTAAACAGAGATCTCTGTCTCCAGGGACATGGGGCTTGACCTGCAGGAAGGAGGAGAGAATGTAAGCCTAGCATTTACACTCCTAAATATACCCCTGCGTCACTAAACCAGCCAGATTATCCTCCTCCTCAGAAAATAGAAATAGTGACTGTGGCCATAGAATTTCTTAGAATTGACTGGTTAATTTTATTGCCATAATAAAATGAACATAATTGATGTTTAGACTGAATGGACTCCTGCAGTTTATAAAGTTTTTCTCACTAATTAATTGTCTTGCTACAATAACCCTGTAGTAAGAATCAAGACCCCCATTTCAAAGGAGATTAAGATGCTTGCTGCTAGTGAGGCCAGAACACCCAGGTGTCCTCCCACCCACACCACACCTTGTTAATGTGCAAAGCTGAGCAGATGGAGCCCACTCAGGACCCAGGGTGGATGTGGTAATTAAAAACCCAAGCTTTGGAGTTTGATAGAAGGGACCAAGACTACAGTTCGGCCTCGCCATGATCACAGGCAAGATCTGTATTAACTTTACTTGGTAGCATCCTTGTAATTTTTAAAATAGGTATAATAATACCCAAGGGGTTTTCGTGGGGATTAAATGAGCTTGTGAAATGCTTAACACAGGTCAGACATGAGAGAAACCCTTAATGAATGAGAGTTATTAATAGTAGGATAGAGTTCAAGCATGAGGAATAGCACACAGCATGTGGCAAAGTGCTCTGTAATTGTGACTTCTAGTTAGATACACAGCCTGAGGTGGTTAGAATAAAAGTGGCCCCCAGAGGCCCATAGGGAGTGGCGCTATTAGGAGATATGGCCTTGTTGGAAGAACTGTGTCACTAGGGGGTGGAGTCTGAGGTTTAAGAACCTTAAGCCAGACCTGGTGGCTCATTGTTCTTTTCCTGATGCCTGCAGATATAGATGCAGAACTCTCAGCTACCTCTCCAGCACCATGTCTGCCTGCATCCCACCATGCTTTCCACCATGATGAAAATGGACTGAACCTCGAAACCGTAAGCCAGCCCCACTAAATGTTTTCCTTTATAAGAGCTGCCATGATCATGGTGTCTCTGCACAGCAATAAAACCCTAACCAAGATACAGCTTAATGGAATAAACATCTGGGAGTTTTTTCTGACTGAGAGTAAACACTAATTTTGAATGAAAAATCTCTACTAAAACCTTTGTACCTCAAAGGGGTTCCAATATTTTTCAACATTATATATTCTATTTCCTTAAGTGCACACACTATTCAAAGTTGGGTTTTATTTATCTTAAAATACCCTGTGTTTTAAATTCTCTACCAATAAACCATGTCCACTAGATTACCCCATATTTTACTGTACATTTTAATAATCTTTACATGTTAACCAACCAATGTGAATTTGTCCCTCCATATTTATTGCCCCCATATTTTACGATTTCCTTGGTAAATCTTGTGTTTCAAAGGCTTTTCAGGACAACTCAGTCACAAAAATGAGCTTCTAGGTGGCACTTAAGACATAAAGTTTTAACTTGGTGGTGAAATAATTTTAATTATGAAAAACAAAGCCATGAAATGGAATCCCAGTGACAGTTAAACAAACCTGTAACTATCCAGCCAGCTTACAAATCCCCTCTGTCTCCCTTCTCATTCAATTTGCAGACCTGGATTCCATCTCGTTAAACCAACAGCTCAAATATGCACACAAATGTCTTATACCAAATACACATTTCTCTTTCTACCTGTCTCCCAACATCTAAACCTGTCTTACATAGCAGCAACATCAAATTACATCGGAAGGAGAAAGTAAATAATGAAATCAGGTAGCCAAAGCAAAAACAAGCAACTCTGGCTGGACCTTCAAGGCAACAGTTTCAAAGTGTCAAAGGGAGATTACATGAATGTGAATGCTGTTTGTATGCAACTCAATAATTTCTCCATTTTCTAGATATATTTCCAGCACTAGCTACATGCCTAACCTATATAAATCTTAGCGACTGCTGAACAAATGAATCAATAAATTACTGTAATCACATACTGCAACACCATTTACATGGTGCTCTGATCCTACTCACTCACTATATTTAGAGAGTAGTTGGACTGGTCACTGGCTTGTACTCCCATAAGGCTGAGACATGAAGATAACAAGTTTGAGGCCTACCTGGGCTACTGAACATTTGCATACACCTTAGGCAACTTATTGAGACTTTGTCTCAACTAAAAACTAAAAACACAGCTGAGGCTATAGCTCAGTGGCATAGGCTTACTATGGCATCTAAGAAGTCCTGGGTTCAAATCCTGTTATCAGAGGAAAAACATTGTTTTGGTAATTAAATGTCACAACAATCATGCCTTGTTCAACTCCAGACCATTCAGAGTAGATACCATGTGCTTCCTGTAGCAGCTTCTTCATGTCATCTGAGAGTCTTGTGGAGTTTTGACCAGAGGTGGGAACACCTGGAGAAGCTGTGCTGACCGATGTACTAAGGAGTTCCTCACATCCATGACTCTGTGCACTGACTGTCCCTGGTCCACAGTAAGGAGTTCTCTCACATCCGTGACTCTGTGCACTGACTGTCCCTGGTCCACAGTAAGGAGTTCCCTCATATCTGTGACTCTGTGCACTGACTGTCCCTGGTCCACAGTAAGGAGTTCTCTCACATCCATGAGTCTGTGGACTGATTGTCTGAGCTCCACAGCTGTGAGCCTTCAGCTGACGCCAGAGCAAAGAGCTAAGGCCACTCTTGGCAATGACTTACGGTGGCAGGAAGAAATTCAATCAGGATGCTGTGAGGAAGTCCAAGTCTGTGATATTTCTTGGAGCTGTGGGGATAGCACAGAGGAAATAAACTCAGTAAGGGAATAAGGAATTGTCCCCAGTCAGTCATTCAAAAACTACATCTGCTGTTGGAAAGAGAAGTGAATGTAGCATCTTCCTCAAAGAACTGACTTGAAGATCATGGGAGTTTAAATGTCATTCCTGAGGATGCCCCGCCCTGCTGCACAGCTGGAGTGGACACTTAGCCTCCATATGGGACATTAAAAACCACAGCCGCCGTGGCATTCACTTGTCCATTTCATTATCAGGCGTTTTTACTTTTAATAATCTTTCCTTCTCACCATCTGGAACTGGCATCTGAGAGACATTAGAGTCTGTGATCTCCTCCTCCTCCCTGTTGGTAAAATTAGATGAATTCCTTCGGGACTGGGACTTTTAATTACACACTGAAACATCTCAGAATTTTTAATGAGCAAGGCAATTGTATTCAAAATCAGAGTGGTCCAGCCAGGTTTGGTTTTTCTGACTACTTGAACAACATCACAAATATGTCCTTTCCTCAGGAACCAAATGGATGTTTATTCTTTCCAGGACACCCACTTCTGTCAATTCATCAGCAAGTGTCATCTGGGTAAATATCTTAGATGTAAACTGAGAGACACAACCCACACAATGACCAGAACTGGAAACCTGTATGTGTGGAGCTTAACAGATGGGTGCGTGTTGTGTAGATACATAATACCTGTCCTGGCCACGAGGACAGGCAGAGAAATGACATGGCAGATGACCATTGTAGGAGAGCTCTCCTGGCAAGACGACATAGGGTCGATGCAGTAAGAGGAGGGCACGACAGTGGAATCCCAATTCCTCAAAGTCTGGAAAGAGAGGTAGCAGGAGGAAGAGGAGGGAACACTTCCTCAGAGACAGGCCTCTTTTCTTATTTTAATTAAAATATAACTGTATCATTTCTTCCCTTTCCTCCTTCCAGTTCCTCCCGTGCCCTCTCCCTCTGACCTCTCTCACATCCCCCTCTCAGACCGATGGCCTCTTTTTCTATGATACTATTGCATGTGTGCATAAATACACAAGTACAACCCTTTGAGTGTGTTTAGTGTTACTCGTGTGCATGATGACTACCAGGCTCACCACTCAGTATTGTATAAGTAGCTAGAGAGCTCATCCCTGGGGAAGACTAGGTCTCCGCTCTCAGCAGTGCCTACTTCCCTGTGTTCTTCTCTAGGGGCGGGGCCCTGTGAGCCTTCCCCCTTCCGTATTAGCATAAAATAGGCTTCTTAAGTATTTCCCACTACAACTAAGCTTTTCCTGAGAAATTCTGACACATCCTAGATACACAGATATGTGAAAGAGATATAAAACTTAAACATTTACTAACTAATAATAAATCATAAATTTATTTTAAAACAACTCTTTTTTCATATATATAATTTTACCATTTATTAAAAGTTAAAGGAAATTTTCATACTAGTGAGATGGATGTACTTGTTTATTTTTATACAAAGAATTAAATCTTAGCTGAATATTTGATACTGCAGGATACAGAGCATCTCCATTTTTTTTTTTAGAATTGATCATTTTCATTTTATAATTATCAATGCTAAGAATGCTGCTTTGCATAAATATGTAATACAAAATGCTAAGCTTGGGGCCATTTCAGATATTATCAAACCCCAAGTCAAAGTGATTTTAAAGTTCTTGTTTTTTGTTGGGCATGGTGACTCACAGCTTTAATCCCAGCACTCAAGGCAGAGGCAGGTGGATCTCTGTGAGTTCCAGGCCAGCTAGGACTATTTAGTGAGACCCTGTCTCAAAAACAGAACATTCTTATTTTCCATAATTAAACCATTATAATTCTTTAAGAGCAAAAATTTTGTATAAAAAGTATAACACTGCAATTCACTAAAAAGAAAATCGTCTGAATCTGAGCACAAGTGTTTGGGGCAGTTTTCATTGGCATTACGTGGGATGTCGGCACACACTGCAAAGTGCTCGAGTCCGGTATTCAGAACCAAGGCCACAGTGATGTCACATGATACAACATGTGCCAGCATCTGATAGAAACACTTTGGATCCTCTGTGAATTTAATTTTTAATTAGGCTTCGGTCTTGGCATATTCAGAAACCTTTTATTGTGGTCAGCAGTTTTGCAATCCTGCATTCATTTCCCCATCCCCATAGGGTTACGACACCCAGAGTAAGGGGCCAAGCCATGAGAGGCACCCCAAAGAAATACAATGATACTGTTTGTATATACGCTGTATGTATATATATATATATATACATATATATATGTATATATGGCTCAGCCATTAAGAGTGCTTGCAAAGGACCTACTTTTGATTCTCAGCACTTACTTCAATTCCCAGCACCATAACTTCAATTCCAGAATTGCTAATACCGTCTCATGGGAGGTCCAGATTCCAAATGGATCTGGAGAAGTGTACAAGCATTGGGCCCTTTGTAGTAACTTGAAGGGTTCTATTTGGCTGTGTCCCAGAAGCCCCTGAGGAGTGGCAGAGCTGCCGTGCGCCAGCCCATCTGTGGTGGCTCACTCTGTTGCTGGAACTCCTGCTTAAATGCTGCTTCACTTATCTCCACAGTATTTGGTCTAAGCAGAGGCATCTAAAAGAAAGCAAGCGCAGAGGCCGCCGCTGTGAGAAACCACTTTGCATATAACAGACAATAAACAACCCAATGTCTTCAGACCTTATGCCTCATGCCTTTTAAGATGGAGTTCTTTGGCAATATGAAGTTTTCCCAGAGGATAAACAATGCAGTGAAGTATTTGAAGACTGTCAAAAGAAGAAAGGCTGTTGCCTACAGAGAGTCATCATGTGGAAGAAGTAGGCTAGTCTCTGTTGCTTCTGAGGGGCCAAACAAAGAGAAAAAGACGGAAGTTGTAAGGGTTAGAGGTTCACTCAGCACAAGAAAGACTTTCCACTAGTTAGGACTTTGGCTGCGCCTTTCAGGGCGCCTTGTTCCCTGGGTTTTGAATGATCACAGAATGACTAAGTTGGTAAGGAGTATAGAGCCAGACGTCCGCATTCCTCAGAAATCAAAATCTAAGCCTGGAATCCTGAGGGTACATCATTGTTCCTGGAAGTTATAGCATGGGCCCCTCCTTTAGAGAGGATATTGACCAAATGACCTCTAACATCTGTTCTAACTCACAAGCCTAGGCCTTCTAAAGCAAAGCTCACAAGAGAGGTAGGGTATCATGGCATCTGAGAACACCGGCTTGGGCCTCCAAATAAACCTACTGGTTCTACCATCCAACAGGTCATATAGATGTGTGTGCCTGTCTTGATTGTTTAGCCAGTATTTACAGAGAAAGTGACATCTCAGCTAGCTCTGTGGAGTGGAGAAATGGGAAGGATCCTTTTGTTTGTTTGCTTGCTTGTTTTTGTTTCTGTTTCTGTTTTTAAAATGAGATCACATTGTGTAGCTCAAGACGATCTTAAATTCACTGTGTAGCCTAAGGCTGGTTTCAAACTCACAAACCTCCTGCCTCAGTGCCTCTACCCCTGACAACTGCTAGAATTACAGACATGTGATACCAAGCCTAGCCTGGGAAGGAAAAAGAATGAATGAAGACGAGATCCAAGGTATGGGCAGGGAAGTCCACTGTCTGGGTCCAGCTTTTCATTGCTGTCACAAAATACCAACAGAAACAACTTAAAAGAGAAAGGATTGGTTTAGCCTCATGGTTTCAGAGGTTCCATCCATCACAGCAAGACCAAGATGGGCAGGGCAGAGAAGTTCACATCATGGTTGCCAGGAAGCATAGAGAGAAAGCCAACACTAAAGAGTTTCTTCCTTTTTTTTTTTCATCCTGTCCCTCAGCCATCCACATTCAGAAAAGTTGATACTCTCTAGTGATGCTCTCACAGTCCCACCAGGTGTCTGGAGATGCTCTCACAGATCCACCCCGTGTCTGGAGATGCTATCACAGACCCATCCCGTGGAGTGCTTTACTAAGTTCCTAACTGCTTTGATCTAATTATATTAGAATGAAGACTGACCATCATATCCAGTGTGATACAGAGTCTGGGACACAGAGATCCTAACTGAAGGTAAGAAACTGGCTTGGTGTAGAGAGTTTTATCAAGGACTCTCAACTTCTGGGTGAGTGACAAATTAGAAGTCCCATCTGTGTGACTCAGTGAAAGAAAATGGGGTAATACACTTTAATCTCCACTCCTGCAGGAGACAATAGCCTACAAACAAAGGCTCCAGTGGGGCACTACATACCACAAATCCAGCTGTGTAGGTTTGGACTGGAGATGTAAACTGCACCTTCCTCATCAGCACAATTTGCCATATAAAATGTCACGAAGACAGAAGGAATTCAAATCATATCCCACCAAGGAAAAAGTACTAACTGATGTGCTATTTTAATCTATTATACTTTTATTTTACTTTGTCTTATTTGTTATTATTAATCTTTTATTCCTTTCCTTTTTAATCATTCCTTCTTCTCCACTGCTGCATAAACATCATTTAATGATATTGCTTTAGTTGCATATTGCTGGATTCTATCTTATTATTGTTCTGTATATTTCTGTACCCATTCCATTGTGTATTCTCTACACACAATCCACACACTTTGCTTCTTATTCCTACCTCATTTCCTCTATCTGTTCCCCATTACTCTCTGTTTTTACTTCCTAACTATGATCTTCTATAATTTTAATAATCTTTAAGCTGAACTGACAAGATGCTCAGCATTAAAAACAATTCCAGTACAAACCTGATAACCTGAATTCAACCCCCAAAACCCACTATGGGGGAGAAAACTAATTATATCCCAAAATTTACCTACAATGGGAGCAAAGAGCTAATTAGCTCCTAAAGCTGTCCTCTGACCTCTCCAAGAACCATGGCATGCATATGCCCAAATTTACATACACACACATAAATAAAAATAATAATTAATAAAATACTTTATTTTTAAAATAATCATAATTATCTTTAAGCTCTGTGGGCCCTGATAGTATCCCAGCTTCCTTTTTCAAGGTACTTTTCCCTCCTCAATTTGTTTCTCACTTGACCTAATCTCCCTATCCATTCCTAGCCTGCCTCTATTTCTACTTTTAACTTTAGTAATTAACATTTTAGTGCCTCCAGTATTACCCTTGTTCCTTTATTCCCAGATATTTATTGATGTTAAAGGAATGACTTTTTAACAAACTACTATGACATTACATAGTGTGCCTACCTCACTGTGACAGCTTCTGTGTTAGGAACTGATCCTGTGCTCTAAGCTTGTGGGCTGGAGGTTCAGGTACTCAACCTAGTCTCTCTTTCATATTACAAATACTTTAAATGAAGGCATACAACTAGTTTATAAAATCTAATCACTGAAATAGACCTATAAGTAAAAGTCTCAGTGGAGAAATATAAGAAACTTGAAAATTAAAGGTAGCATGACACCTCTGAGAAATATCAATTATTTAATAGGTGAATTCAGTATGAATAAGTTAGATGAAATCCCAGACAAAGAATTCAAAATAATAATTATGGGAATGTTTAAGAAAACCAAAGAGAATACAAATAAACTCCTAAATTAGTTTAGAGAATATAAATAAACACTGAATAGAATAAGAAAGTACATAAAGGATATGAAGATGAATTTAATAGATAGAAATGCTAAACAATATTTAACTGAAACTCTAGAAATGAAAAACTCATTAAACATAATTCTAAAATTCTATAGAGAGGGCTAAGGAGATGGCTCAGTCATCAAGAGCACTGACTGCTCTTTCAGAGGACTTGGGTTCAGTTCCCAGCACCCACGTGGCAGCTTACAACTCTGTAACTCCAGTTCCAAGGGATCTGGTGCTGTCTTCTGGACTCCATAAGCACCAGGCGTGCACACAAACTATGTACATGCAGTCAAAACACTTATAGACATAAAACATAAACAAATATTTTTAAAATTTATCAGAAGCCTTTGCCAATAGACTAAATAGAAGACAGAATATTGGTGCTAGATGGTAAGATAAATGAATCAGAACTTTCAGACACTGACAAAGAGAAGAGATAAGGAGGTTTTACAGTTGATGGCTGCTGGGGGAGAAAGAGTTATTTTTCTTCAGGATTGTGGTTCCTGATAGGTTACCCATGCTCCAGTGGGTGTCCCTCCATTCATGTGCATACAGGAAGCACAAATTGGACTCTGTGAGTCATTAAAAAAAAAAGAAGAAAAAGAAAAAGAAGGAGAAAGAAAGAAACAGGGGGAAGAAAAACCTGACTAGCCTTCATCATGCTGAAATGTGCTGTGCAGGCTGCCGGGGGAGGAAAGTCATCAGCCGTCTTATACGGCTGTGAACCCTACAAACACTCACAAGTGGGATATGAGGTCTACTGTACAAGACAGAATACATGACAGGTGCTGTAAACCCAATCAAAACAATACGGCTGAGGAGGTCCTGGGCCCTTGTTTAGCTAAAGAGACATGGCACCAAACTGCTCTCTGAATTATGTGTTTATACCCATACAAAAATGCTATGTCTTGACCAGAGAAACTTATCTTTGCAATGAACTGCAGTGAACGTAGACTCATTGCTGCTCAAGATGTCAAGAATAAGTGAGAGTTGAGAGGTTAGCCTTAAACAGGACACTCACATCATGTCTTCTTAGGGTCATGAAAAATCATCAGAGGGATGGCAGAAAAAAAATACAGAAGCCAGAAGACAGGGAGAGGGGCTGCGAAATGCTGTCTTCTGAACACAACTCAGATATCACAATTGCGATCTCTCAGCAGATACAGCTGCCTGCACTGGGCCCAGGAAAAAGCACTTGCTACCAAGACTGACAGAGTTCAATCCCCATATGATAGAGGGTGTGATGATTTGAATGAAATGGCCCCCATAGGCTCACATATTTCAACATTTGGTTTCCAGCTAGTAAAACTGTTTAGAAAGGATTAAGTGTCGTGGAATGTTAGTTTAAGATGTGTTACATTCATTTATGCTGTGTAATATTTGTTTAAAGATGCAAAGATGTGTTGCATTCTTTTATGTTGCATTTATTTAACTCTGTAAAGCTGTGTTATTTTGCCTACCTAAAAAACCTGATGGTCTAATAAAGAGCTGAATGGACAGTAGCCAGACAGGCGAGGGATAGGCAGGACTGCCAGGCAAATAGAATAAATAGGAGGAGAAATCTAGGCTTGAGGGAAGAAAGAAGATTGAGGAGCGAGAAAAGAAAAAGAGGAGAATGCCTGAGGCCAACCATAGAGCTACACAGCCGGCCATGGAGTAAGAAGGAAAGAAAGATATATAGAATAAGGAAAGGTAAAAGGCCCAGAGGCAAAATGCAGTTAAAGAGAAATGGGATAATTTAAGTTAGAAAGATGGCTAGAAATAACCCAAGTTAAGGCTAGGCATTCATAAGTAACAATAAGTCTCCATGTATTGATTTAGGAGCTGGGTGGCAGGCCCCCAAAGAATAAAAACAAACAAACAAACAAACAAAAAAACTACAAGAGGTTGTGGCCTTGTTAGAGGAGATGTGTCACTAGGGTATGGGATTGGAAGTTTCAAAAGTCCACACCAAGCCCAGTGTCTCTCTCTCTCTCTCTCTCTCTCTCTCTCTCTCTCTCTCTCTCTCTGCCTGCAACCTGTACATGAGGATCTAAGCTTTCAGGAAATGTCCCAGCACCATGCCTGTCTGCTGGCCAGCATGTTTCCCACCATAATGGCTATGAACTAAGCCTCTGAAATATAAGTAAGCCCTCAATTAAATGTTTTCTTCTATAAGCTGTTGTGTCTTCATCGCATAGAACAGTAACTAAGACAAAAGTAGAGAAACAACAGCCACAAGTTGTCCTCCAGACACACGCACACGCCCACGCGCGCACACACACACAGGCGAGACGGAGCCCAACTGGACATCTCTTATCACCAAATGAAGCTTCAATAGCAGGAATGCATTGCGTCTAATCAAGTTGTTGCCAAAAGGGTCCCATGGGAACTCCTGAACTACCAAGACTGTTGCAAAGCCTACAGGTTGCTCACCTACAAACCCTTCAGTCTGTAATGATGCCATGTCAGCCTGGCATGTTGTTGTGCCAGTGCATGGTGGCACAAAGCTTGTGGGAGTAACCAATCAGTATCTGATTTGATTTAAAATTCACCTCGTGAGATAGAGCCCACACCTGACACTGCTTGGGTGACTGAGAATCTGAGAGTAGATAGGCCAGAGACATAGGGGGAAACCAAATACTGTTCTACAAAAGAAATTTAGCAAACTAAAAAAAAAAGACTCTTAATGCCATTCTGCTATATAAATATATCAGTGCCTTGCTCAGCCATCATCAGAGAGTCTACTACATTCTCCTGTAGTAGATGGGAACAAGTATAGAGACCCACATCCAGACAATGTGCAAAGAGTAGGTGACCTCAGAACAATTCAGCCCTAAATGGGAATCTCCATCAAATCTCTCCCCTCAGATTCCCTGAAACCGTGCTGAAGAGAGGGCAGAAAGAGTGTAAAAGCCAGAAGGGATCAAGGTCTTCTAAACACAGCAAGACCAACACACATAAAAACTCACCGAGACTGAGGCGGCATGCACAGGACCCACACAGGTCCGCACCAGATGAGATTCTAGAGCTGAAAAAATAAGTGGACGCATACTCCCATCCCTAGCCCAGATGCTATCTCTACTTGAGAACTATTTGCAAATGCAAAATTAGTTTTCTCCAAGGGAGTCTTACTCAGGAAACAAACTGCTCTTAAGGGTGGGCTGCATGCCCAGCAGAAACGGCAACAGAAACCAACGCGGCCATCTTTGGAGGTTCCTTGTCTCGTAATTTTGTATCACTGCTTTAATTTTATTTTGTTACCTATAGGTTTTTCATATATACTATGGCTTCCAGTTTTGTGTTTTTATGGGATTCCTGAATGTGTGAATGAGTGTTTCTCTGTGTCTATATCTGCTTCTTGTGCCTTTTCTTGGGCTCTTTTCCTTCTGTTTAATTTGTCCTATTCTCATTGGTTTGTTTTTGTTTTATCTTATTTTATTTTATTACTATCCCTGAGATGCCTGTTTGTTTTCTAATGAGAAATATAAAGGGGGTGGATCTGAATAGGAGAGGAGATGGGGAGGAACAGGAAGGATTAGAGGGAGGGAAACCATAATCAGAATATAACGTACGGAAAAAAATATTTTCAATAGAAAGAATGAGTCTTTTCATTAGGAGAGATACATGATGTTCTACCCCCCAAGGACTAAAGTCAAGCAGGAAGATAAAATAGAAGCGGTTGAGATAGTCCCAATGAGGGATAAAGGCCACTAGTCTAGGCCGGAGCCATGGAGATAGTGAAGAGGGTAAAACTGGGGAGACATTTTCAAGGAGAGATCACAGGTCAGTTCCTGGGCGAGGGGTGTGATTTACTTTTCTCTTTGTCTTGGCAAAACACCTGACAGATGCAGCTTCAGGAAGAAAGAGCTTACTGTGACCCACCGAGAGAGTGCAGTCTATCACCACAGAGAAGGCGTGACCAGGACCATAAGGCAGCTGCTCACTTTGCATCTGCAATTGGGAAACAGAGAAAAGGATGCTGCTGCTCAGCTTGCTTTATCCTTTGTATTCAGTTCTGAACCCTGGACCACAGAATGGTGCTGCCCAGAGTGGGTCTTCTCACTCCAAGTATTCCGACTGGTCTAGAAAGTCCCTTACAGACAGCCCTGGGCTTGTCTCCTGACAGGTGACTCCTGTCAGGTTGTCAGTCGGTAGTAAACATAACAGGGTTTCAGAGAATAAGAAGTGAAACTGCTTTGGCAAACAGTGTCCCAGTCAATACAAAGAACGACGGGGAAAGGGTAAGTTTGGTGGAAGGTTGGGCACTAACAAGATCTCTGTTCTGAGTGTTCTAGTTCACAGTGCCTATTAAACATCTCGGTCAACATCTCTGTTTTGTGTGTAAAGATTTGGAGCCATCTTGCTGTATCTATTAAATGATAATCAGCTTAACCTGCAGATGCCTCCGGCCGCTGAGGAGTGCTGGTGCCCAGGCTGCACTGGCTGATCAGAGAACACTCCATAGTTCCTTGGGAGGAAGAAACCTGAGCTTGTGCCAGAGAGCAGGAAGGGGCAGAGGTCAGAAGAGCAAGTAGGAGAGAAGGACTAAAAGGATGAGGCTGGATTAGTGAATCAGGGGAGGTTTCATGGAACAGCTATGGGTGTGGCACCGGCTTTACATTTTTTCTTTAATGATTTTTCCTTGCATTCAGCTTCCAGTTTTATGTTTTCTTTCTCTGGCGAGCTCAGACTTTTCCATAACATATGAGTCTGCTGCATAAACTTTCTTGAAAAGGTTAATGATGTGAATTTCCATTCTCCTTTCCAGTGTTTTGCGTCCCCTGAAGGAGGGTGTCCAGCTGCAGTGAGTCCTTCATCTTTGATGCTCAGCTATGATTCACTCCTGGGTCAGGCTCGGTCTCCACATTTCCCTCAGGATTCTAAAACCAAGAAAGAATCAGCTGGTGACCCAGGAGCCGACAGCAGCTGTGAGGTGGAGCCCACAGCAGCCGACACCCTGTGGGAGACTTTCAGGTTAGTCATCCAGCTCTGTGCTTTGAAGGAGGGATGAGAGGAGAGCTGCTAGGCAGAGAGGCAAGAATGGGAGGCAGGGTAAGTGTCCCACAGGGCTGGTTTGTTACTCTGGGGAAAGCTCACATGCCTGGGGAGGATGGCTGCTCAAGAGGATGATTTAACACTCTCTTGTCTTCAGGTCAACCTGATTATCATTTAATAGACATTTCCGTGATTAGCACTGAATCCTATACCTCAGCTTCTGCTAAAGGCCAGTCACAATGCCAATATCAGTAACAAGAACCCAGACCCTTCCTGTGCATCGTTTTCATTTACAGCCGTGTGTGCCTCCGGCATCCATTACTGCACGGTGCCAGCTAGTGAGTTTGTACAAAAGTTGCCTTCCTGTTCCCTTCATCCCTTCTTTTATCCAAGTTTACCCATCCATCAACATCCAATCCACACTCACCTTTCTTCATTCATCTAGTAAATGATGATTAAGTAGCTATTGTGTGGAATATTGTCTGACTGTCAACCATGTCCTAAGGGCAAACTAATGGTAGTTGTTAATTACAACCCCAGCTTTCTCTCAAGCATAAGATCTCTATTTGAATTTACCCCACTAGATTCTATTCCTGCATACCAATATATTTTAATTAAAGCCAAAAGAATTTCCTGTATTATAAAGAATTTGGCTGGACTTTGTCCCAATTCTGGAAAATAATAAAAAATTTAAATTTCCCAACAACAGCAGTGACTTTGTTATTTGGGCTGAGCTCCTAGATAGTAGTTTATAACGATGAAGTAACCTGTATAAGCTCCTCGATAGCTTTGATAATAAGGTGGTTTGGGGTTGGGGCTAGCCATGTGAAAGTGTTATGCTCTGGGCGCGAGACCCCCAAAGAGACCACCAGAGACAAGAACTCACCGAAATGCAAAAGCAAGGTTTATTGAAGCATTTCAAGCCGTGCGGCAGGGACCTTGTCAAATCATCCAACACCATAGAGGCTGGAGGAGGTGCCCACCCCTTTGCAAGCTCAGGTTTTAAAGGCAAAAACCACAAGGTTACATCATTTAGGGGTGCTAGTACGGGTACAATTCTGATTGGCTCGAGTTTTAGGGGCTTTCCAGAATTTCTGTGTTATCTTACTTTGTAGTTTTAACCAGTTGTTTGTCAAACTTTATAGATTACCTCCAGCATTGGGGCATTCTGTGCTTAATCAATTTGTTACCAGATAGTCAAACATCCTGACTTTGTACTTTTGACCATCTCTGGCATCGGGGCATTCTATGGTTAATCAATTGCTCCCAGATGGCTCTTCAAACATCCTGACTTTGTCCTGGGACCTATGTCAGCAGCTCTGAGAACTTTGAAACTCGGGCCTGTTTCAAGCTGGGGTGAGGGGCTTGCTTGAAATGGGGGTGCTTTGATTCTTCAAAAGGTCACCACATGATAGAGATCTAGTGTCCAGGTCCAGAGAGAGGGGAGGCTTAATACTGAGTTCAGCCACGGAGGCAACGGTTCAATGAACTGTGCATGCATCATGACACCTGGGTAAAACTCCAGACTCTGTGGTGGAAAGCTTTCCTGGTGGAGGCACCCTGTGCACTGTCGACAGTGATGAGCCCATCGTTGTGAAAGGATACATCCTGGCTCCACACGGGAGAGAGAACGGAACCTGTGTCTGGAGCCCTTTTAGACCTTGCCCTTTATGTCTTCCTGCTTCTTGACTCATTCTAATTTGTGTGATTTTTGTTATGATAAAGTTACAGTCATCAGCAGAGTGAGCCCTGAGTTCTGTGAACCCTTCTAGAAAATCATCACACTGACCCCCAGATACATAGCCAGTTGGTCACAAATGACTATGGCCTAAGTCTGAAGCTGGTATCTGAAGTGAAAAATGTCTTACTAAAGTTCTGCCGCTAACCTGTAATGGTTGGCTATTATAGTGCTATTCTCCTACTTGAGCTAAGTGTCAGAATTTCCAGATGTGGGTTTCATTCACCCAGTCAACTAGTAAAAATGTATTGAGTAAGACATCCATGCACTCACCCTCACCCATGGCCCCAGGACAGAGGGCACCACTATAGTAAACAAACACGTGATGGGAAGATGGGAAAGAAAGCGAAGCAGAGTGGCTCATGTGCTGCGGAGAGATGGGGAACTAGAGACGCAAGGTGTTGAAGGACAGGCTGATATAAGGATCCTGTGCTGCCACCCAAGGCTGTGGTCGTGTCCGCGCGGGCTGCTGCCAAGGTCCATGTCTGGGTCTGTGTTGATGTCACCACCAAAGGCTGTGTAATGTCCGTGGTCTGGGCTGCTGCCTGAAGCCATGTTGATGTCCAAGCGCTGTACTAAGCTGACCTGGCCTCTTGCCTGCCTTGGGTGAGCTAATGTCACCCCTTACTGACCTGCAGCAACAGCAGTGATGTAGTCGCAGGAGAGCTGGCCTTGCCCCTTATTGGGGTGAAGGGGAGGCCCGGCTGAACCTCAGGCTGACCAACTCAGCTACCACCCAGGCCTAGATCCAGGGCCTTGAATTGGCCCACCCCAACATCTACCTCATCTATGAGCTGCTGGAGCACATGAAGAGGCCAGTCCTGCAGAACCATAGCTACAGGATCTCCATGACTCTGGGCAACAGCAGGATATTCAAGAGAAGTTTCAGTGAGGGTCCAGGACTGATGGTGTGCCAGAAGCCAGAGGCTTTTAACCAGACCAACGACCCATTGCAACGAATATTTGCAAGTAAAGCTGTTTGGGCAAAAGGGTATACTGTGTGACACACCGAAGTTTCCAATGCCTTTCCATCTAACAAACATGAGGGAGAGGTGTGAAGGATGGAGGAGAGGAGAGATACAAGTCCAGTGAAACTGGAGACGTGATGGCTGTGACTGGTGTGAGAGAGGCTGAGATTGACAGAGGAGAAGGTCGTTGCCCCAAGGAATCAGTGCGATGCTTTTCTGTTGCTGTTTTGGTTTGATTTGGTTTGTTTTATTTTTAATTTTAATTTTAATTTTTTATTATCTTTTGGGGGAGAGGTTACAAGGGTGGAGGGCAGCTATGGAAGGACTGGGAAATAAGTGGGATTGAGGTGCATGATGTGAGATTTCCAAAGAATAGATTAAATATATATAATTCACTACATTGCAGGACTGAATTTCAGGTTGGATAAACATAGATAAAATCATTGCCATCCTTGCCCTCAAGGAACTTGAAATTTAATATAAAAAGAAATTGCATCATCACGATAACCCAAAAAATCAGAATGATGAGCAAAGTTTGTGATCCCGGGAGTATATTCCACTTCCTGTTGATGTCACCAGCTACCTTTCAAGAAGCAACATAAGGAAGCAGGCGTTTGTAGTGGCTCGTGGTTTAAGTAAATAATGGTGAGGGAGGCTGGTGTCAGAAGCCAGGAAGGTAGCTGGTCACATCACACTGACAGAAATCAGTCAGCCATGGGAAGTGGGGCCAAGCAATAGAATCCACCCCCAGTGACCAACTTCCTCAAGTGAGGGTCCACCTCATAAAAGACTCCGCAACCTACCACACAGCACCCCCAGCTGGGGAGCACATACAACCTGGAGTCCAGTGAGAAGTAATTTTTAACAAGTAAACCATTTGGGGAACACTGTAAATGGTGATAAAGACAAATTTACATATGTGTGTGTGTGTGTGTGTGTGTGTGTGTGTGTGTGTGTATACATTTTGAAAGATTAAAATTCTAGCTAAAATCAAAGAAAAACAATGGTGAATGTTTAAGAAAATAAAATAAAAACAACTTTAAAACTCTGGTACTGATTATATGGGTCAGTTAGTTAGTGATTTCATAGCATATACAAGACTATAATCAAAAAGCAAAACAAATAAAAAAGACGTAGCTGAAATAACATAAGGAACTTCTAATGCTATTCTTTTAAGGAAACCTGCAACCAAAAGGTAAGTTTAAAAATGGAGTTTATAAATCTGCCTATGGTCTGAGAGCATTTTTTTAAGAAAACAAGTGTGTGTGTGTGTGTGTGTGTGTGTGTGTGTGTGTGTGTGTGTGCTCATATGGCCACTACAGACAGAGGGACAGAAACCACACTTGTGCCAACTGAGGGGAAGAGTCAAGAACAGAAACACCTCATCTTGTCTGTCTACCCAGAATCCCCTGGAAACTTCTCAGAGTTGTATTGGTGCTCACCAGGCAACTGAGACGAGGCCAAGAAAAGGAAGAGTATTTGAGTACTGTGGCTGAGGGAAGGCCTTCTGCACGTTTGTTCTCTTTTCCAGATCGTAAGCCAAAACTCTCAAGCCTTCAACTGATTCTGAAATGTTTCTACTAATAGTGAGTCTCAGAAGCAAGCCCATCCACCATCACAGAACCCTCATGAGTATTTCAGAAGATTTGATAAACAGTCAGAAGTTATCCAACGGACCAGAGTCAACACCATGACAGCTATTGTTCAACTTCACTGAATGTGCAATTCCCTGGGAGACTGGTGAGGCCTACCTCTCAGGGTGTCTGTAAGGGTATTTTCCAGGAAAGATTCACGGAAGTGGGAAGGGTCCACCATGGATATGGCATGTGTTATTTATAGGCTGTGTACCCCAAACAGAATAAAGGGGGATGGACACAGTCCTCGTAGTACAGGAAACCCCTTTCTCTGCTTTCTGGTTACCATGATATGAACTGCTGTGCTCCCCACATCCCACCATGATATGAACTGCTGTGCTCCCTTTCTATTCTGTGCTATTCTTTCTATTGTATTTTGGTAAATTTCCACATGGTGAGTTGTTCTTTTATGGAGCATCTGAGCATCCTGGGTAATTTCCTCTGCTTCCTCACATTGGCTGCAGTCCTTGAAATGTTTGATAGTGTTCATATCTTCATTCAGTAGCTCAAAGGATTCCCATATTCACTTTCCTATTAAGTAAACATCCAATCATAACCCTCAACCCAGAAGTTAGAGACTGGATATTTGCCATTCTAAACAGGTGAAATTATCAGCAGGCATTTGGTTATACCTAATAGGTAAAGTTGATGTTTCTCTTTATTTCATTAAAAATGGCATTCTTTTGTTGGCCTGTATCACCAACATCCTGTGTCTGGGATCTTCTGTGTTTATAGTCAACAACCCTCCTCCATTTCCATGAAAAATATGTGTGTGGGAGATTACATGGCAGCTGTAGTGCTGGGGGAAATTTATCTGAAGTTTCTATAAGCAAAATTACAGTAAAGACCTCTTCGCCTTTTGCTAATTGAAAATAAACTGCTCTCCTTTGGAGAAGGCCTTGGCCCTCTGAGGGCTGCCATGGAAACAAGCTCACTAGAGGCTTCAGCAACTGCTCAGACATTTAGTTTTGCCCACAGCAAAATGCACTCTCTAAGTGCTTATAATATAAAATGGGTATTAGCGGGGAACTCCATGCATATTCTGCTAGGGGCAGGCCTCAGTTTCTT
>CABHPQ010149445.1:38094-48792 GCA_902168405.1 Peromyscus aztecus | reverse complement strand
TTCCTGGAACTCACTTAGTAGCCCAGGCTGGCCTCGAACTCACAGAGATCCTCCTGCCTCTGCCTCCCGAGTGCTGGGATTAAAGGCGTGCGCCACCACCGCCTGGCCGTGAAATGTATTCTTAAACATGTATTTTTATTTTGAAGTGGATGCTTGTAGGCTATCTGAGAAACTTGTTAGCTATCCATGCTGCCCAATTCTTTTTGTTTGTTTGTTTTTTTAGACAGGGTTTCTCTGTGATTCCCTGGCTGTCCTGGAACTTGCTCTGTAGACGAGGCTGGTCTTGAACTCAGAGATTTGTCTGCCTCTGCCTCTGCCTCCTGAGTGCTGGGATTAAAGGCGTGCTCTGCTGCCATCACCACCTGCCCCCCCCCTTTTTTTTGATTTGCCTCAATTCATTTTGATCAGGAGTGACAAGCTTATACTATCAGTCGGCTTCCAATGATTTCTTTATGGACTTAATGAATGTCTTACTGGCTTCAGCGCCAAGATGTGGTTAAGCAACTCGGGGCAACACTTAAAGCAAAATGGTGGGAACAGGAAAGGATAGCTTGCCAGAGATCAAGGATGGGGAAGGAGTGGGTGGAGGAGGGGATGCAGAAGGAGGGAGATGAAGAGCAGAGATAGAGGAAGGAGAGGGTGGAGGAGAGAGGGCAGGGGCAGAGACAGGAGGGGGTGGAGGAGGGGAAGGAGGGTGGAGGAGGGAAGGAAGGATAAGAAGGAGGGTGGAGGAGGGATGGGGAAGAAGGAGGGTGACAGAGATGCTCAGGAGTGGACCCTTCCCAGGAGATCACAAGGAGGACGCAGGTCCCAAACCTACGGACCGTTAAAGAAAGAAATGTTGTATTCTACAGAGCAGTCTTGAGGTTGTGATGACCAGTGCGGCTCTCCCCCAGGTACAAGTGTGAACAGTGACACACTGACTGTACTAAGAGAAAGCGTGGAGGCCGTGGGAACTCCGCACACTTTCTCTTCAGCTTTTCTAACTGAAGAGCGTTCTAGAACAGAGAACCTAGGGATACATTTTCAAGTCTTGTCTGCAAGCAGAGCTTTACTTCACTCCGGACATCTCAAGCCCCTGGAAATGCTTTAGAGACCCAGCTATGTGACTCTGACCTGCTCTCCTCCGAGGCTTGGCAAAGCAGCCCGCCCTGATGCTTGTGAAAACCCATAGGCCAGCTCCACTCCGACACCAGGAAAGTCCACGTCTTAGACTGCTTCCCATCCTGCAGCGAATTTGATCCTCTGCCTTCTCATCCCCTGCTGGGAGCTGCCAAAGGGGGTGGTCTCTCCTCCCCTCGATGCTCTTATGGAGGAGGGGAAAGGACACAAAAAAGCTTAATGGATTTCATTCTATGCTCCAGAGCCCAGTATTTCCAAATCAATTATTCAGCTTTTCTTCAAAACATGTCCTCTGAGACATAGCAGAAGCGCCTGCGGGCCAGAGGCCTGGAACATACTCTGCTCTCCTTCCGACAGCCTCCTACAAGTTCACAGACAAGTTCACAGCCAGCATCTCTGCCAGGGCACAGGCAACAGGCAACACTTCCAGAACTTGTGTTACACTCTGTCCACTCCCTCTCTGGACCTCCCCCCCCCCAACCCCGAACACTGAGCATATTCGTCTCTAGACCTACCCCCATCCTTAGATACCAGGCACAGGTTTGCACAGGTTTAGAAGAGCCCTTGGTTGCTAGAGACATCCACAGGTTGTATCACCCATAGATCAAACTATCTCAAATATGAAGACCACGAGTACCCCATTTTGCAGATGGGGAAACTGAGGTTAGAGATGCTAAGTAGCTCTACATTTTCAAAGCAAGCCCGGAGGACTTGCCAAAGGTTCACGTCAAACTTCCTACCAACCATGGCCCATGTGAGAGATGCTCATCAATGGTTGAGTCTTCTGAGGGCCACGGCATGGAAGTCCATCCAAAGGATAGGGAAAGAAGCTTTTGTGACAAGATGGAGCGGACAAGACAGAGAGAGGAGAACTCAGCCAAGACCCTGCTTCAAACAAGGTAGAAGGGGGGAGGCCAACACCCAAGCTTCTCCTTCCATCTCCACAGACTCAAATGCCTGCCCTCACACAAATGAATATGCATTCCAGCCCACCTCCCCACCACAGGACTTAATAAGTAAAATGATGTGTGTGCCAGCAACGAGGCAGAGGTCTGTCCTGCAATGCCAGACAGATGTAGTAGACAGCGGGAGAAGCCCCACACTGTTCGTGTGGTTCCTACTCCTGGACTGTCAGATGACTGTGACCAGAGGTCATAGGTTGAAGGTGCTCCGCCCCTCGGTTGAGTGTTCTCCTGGCTCCATTTTGAAATCCTAGATACTGTTAGAACTTGGTAGTCTGGGTGTTCTAACACACCCTGTTGTGTGCCCCGCTCACAGAGCCACAGGTAGGGAGTGGGACCTGGGATTGGGAAGGAAGTTCCTGGGCTGCGGTTTCACGGCCTGAGATCCTCTCAGAATGTGCGTCTCTCCTCTCCCATCGTGCATGAATCGGCTTCCATCACGGTGACAAAATACATGTCATCAACTTAATAAAGGAAACGATTGTTTGGGCTCAGAGCTCTCAGTCCCTACTGATGAGCCCCATTGCTTTGGGGCCTGTGGCCAGCCTGACTGCTGTGGTGGGAGCCTGCGACACAGGAAGCTGCCCCGTCCCATCCCACCCCCGCCCATGGTTAGGAAATGCGCCTGGTTCGGGAGCCCCTGGAAGTAGATGGTGAGACAGAGTTAAGGGCACATGAGGGAAGGGCATGGGAGACTGGCCTCCCCTGTGGTTGCCTGAGCTTGGTCTGGCAGGATCTGGTGAATCGGGGAAGCTCCAAGAGGATCCATCCTTCCCGCCTACCTCTCACAGCACCCCAGGATTGTCTGAAAGTGGACAGGTCTGTTCTGAGGGCACCTTAAAAGGCTCAGGCAGACCCTCCCAGCCACTGAGGCAATGAGAGTGCCAGGCTTCAGCCCTGCAGGGAGAACCCCCGCCCCTGTACTGTGTCTGTGAATGATGCTAACTTTGCCAGCCCACTTCTGTAATAGATGCACAGGGGGCTGAGGATCTCCACAGGGCACACCTTTTTGCCACATCCCACCCGGCCTGTTTCTTTGCATTGTTGTTGGACTTTCTAAGTCTTGTTAAAATTGTTTCTAACATTTCAGGGCTTAATTGCTGCAATCTGCAGACTTTCTGGTTCTGTTGCTTTCCGAGCTTCTGTGTCTATTCCCCTAGTTCAGTCTTCCAACTATGCTGAGGATAAATTTTGTTGGCTAACCAGAAAATTAAATGAGCCAAAAATGCCTCTCCCCGAGCATTCTGGGAAATAACAGCTTGGGTGCTCCACAAAAGAGCGGGAACTGTGGACTTTGTGGGTCACTCCAGCCAAACTCAGCAATTTTTGCCTCCCCGCCGTGTGACCATGGAAAAACCCTCCAGTAATTGAAAGCTCTAAATGGTCCCATCGACAAAATGTGGAAGCAGACCTGTGTGCCCAGAGCAGCAACAATGAATATATAATTCCTCAGGGATCGGTTCCGTTGAAAGAGTAGGATTTTCTAATAATGATTGCTCATGGAGATGGGATGCTTTCTGTGTGCCACACGTTGCCACTCACCATCACACACATACACACATGTGCACATACACACATACACGGGCATAAACGCTTATACATGTCCACATGTGTGCTTGCACACATATACATGTACAAACACATACACACGCGATTCTTCCAACATCACGATGGGGAAAATACTTAATTTACATTACATTTAGTACATTACATGTAATTACGTACTTAATTTACATTAGCCCCATTTTACAGACCAGGAACCTAAGGCACAAAGGTGAGCAAGCAATTGAGGGCTAACTGGCAAACCTGGGGCTTGAACCATGAAATCTGTGCTTTGAATCCACACCATTGGCCACCGTGCTTTGTTCCCTCCGGACAAGCCAAAGTAGTTACAAATTACATGCTTCTATTTCTCAGAGAATTCATATAGTGGCTCAAAAATATCATTTTCTTTTTCATCCTGTTTCCCATGGAGTCTGCTCCAAAGCAGAATTCCCTTCAGGCCCGTTTAATTTGGAATCAAGTATGTTACTGGTCAAACGTCCATCTGACTAAGACCCCATCTTAGGAGGGTCCAGTGTGACTGTGCTGCCTTACATTTTCTCACCTAATTATTTTCACAGGAAAAAAAAACTGCAGCTCAGCAGAACTGCAGGCCTTGTGATGAGGAGGGGACAGTCTGATGGTTTCTCTTGCAAAGTGTTTCCCCCATCTCCTTGTGAAGAAGGGGACATGGGACAGCCCCAGTCCCCGGGTGCTCTCTCATCTTAGAGACCTTGGGGGACACGAAGGAAGCTGGTCACCATGTCAGTGCTCTGGCTCTGTGGGAATCAAGAGTCAGAAGCATACGAGGTTAATTACAGGACACTGATGCTGGTTGGGAATCATCAAGAAGCTGGGGCTGCAGAGATGGCTCAGTCCATAAAGTGCTTCTGCACAAGTACAAGGTCTCAAGTTCAATCCCCAGCAGTCACATAAAAAAGCCCCCCACAACTGCACATGCTTATAATCCCAGCACTGGGGAGGGGGAGACAGGAGGATCGCTGGGGCTGACTAGCCAGCCAACCTAGCCTTGGAGAACTACAGACCAATGAGAGACCTTGTTTTTTTAAAATAAAGTGGACAATGAGACTCGAGGCCTGAAGTTGTCCTTTGACCTCTCCATATAAATACATACACATGCACCCTCACGTGTATATTAGTGTGCGTGCACACATACACAAATAGACGGAAAGAGACAGAGAGACAGAGAGAGAGACAGGGGAGTTGCTCTTGTCTAACCTCATCTAGTCAATCAGCATCGGGTCTAGACTGGGTTTTTTGGGTTTTGCACAAGTAGTTTCTCCACTAACTTGAAAAATATGGCAGGCTTTGAACTTGACTTTATCTTCAACAAAGTGGTAGGACTGAGTCTTTAAAAGTTTCAGTTTCCCCAAACCCATAAAATAAAAGTTAGCCGTCAGAAGAAAGCAGGGCAGAGGTAGACCGGGAACCCGGCAGTTGGGAAGTCTCCCTGAAGAAGCAGCAGAGCCCTGGGCCTCTACCGCTGGGCAGCTTCCAGGAAACCCGGACTGCCTATGAGGATAACTCTGCAGCACCAGGGTGACCTGTCTGTGTTGGCAAGTCCATAAACACTTCAAAAAAGGGGGGCAATGTGGCCATTCATTAAGAAGTTTTTGGTGGCCTGGAATCCTGGTTCAAAGGAAATGAAAGTTCTTTTAAACAATCCCAGCTCCTTGGTCCAAGCCAGAGGTCTGCAATGCTTGGAGAGATATTCCTGGTTTATTAAGGACCGAGTGGAAAGAAGGCAGGAAGCCAAGCTTGGTTGTCCTTGAAGGCTGGCACCAAGCAGCTCAGGCTTTTCACGTGCCCGTGAAGGGGGATGGAGTGTATAACAGATGAGTAGGCATTAAGAGGGGGACCTGGACCCTGGTAGAAAGACATAGGAGCTCTCACTCCACCAACTTGGCAATGCCGTGTGCCAGCAGGTGGCCTTGAAGAAGCCCCATTGCCCACTGGTTTTTCACCTAGGCCAGTCAGGAGGCATCACGGAAGGAAGGGCCCTGGGAACCGCTCTGAGTCCCCGCTTTGCTATTTGCCAACCATGTGGTCTTTGTTTGGCAGCTTATGCTGTAAGCCAGCCTCTCTTTACCTGGATGCTGGGCATCAAGATGTGGGTGGGCACTGCCGAGCTGTTAGAGGTGGATTTGAGTAAAGCTCACCATGTCTTTATAAAATGCATCGTGTCTTATTGTCCCTGGTTGCTGTGACACTTGCAATATGAGAAGCAGCACTGCCTGACCGCTCACTCTGAGCACCAAAAACTTCTGTGTTTGAAGGCAAGAGATGTGGTGCATACCCTGGGTGGGATTGGGGTCTGAAGATGTTAAAAATGGCAGAGCTCAGATCTGATGAAGTAGGAAATGCAGAGTCATGAAGACTCTCTGTTGGAGCCCACTGAGGTTTCTTAGTGGCTTTACCCAGCAGGACTGCATAAGAGGATGATTGGGCCACAGGTCTGGGTACAAGGTGTTTGGTCTACACTAGCAGGGGGAGGTCTTTTTGCCTTGCCCCTTGGCATCGTTATAAAAAGCCCCTTTGAATAAAGTTCTGGGCTGGTAGGTTTTGACCCTGGCCCTCCCGAAGCTATCCTGTGTTTCTGTCTTTCCTCTCGTTGTCTAGGTATCTCTTTCTATCTAAATATTTCCCACTTCTTCCTGCTCAAGAGTACCCTGTTCGTAAAAGTGAAGGCTGGTCCCCACAACTCTCACCAGCACACTGAGCTGGGTGCTTAGTGGAAATGTGTGCCACAAATTTATATCAAATGGGCTATGAGAAAGGGCACTCTGGACAGATCAGTTCAGAATCATTACTAGCATATAGGCAGAAAGAGGAAACCACCAGGCATCTAAGGAACCCTCCAAGCTAAAATCAGAGATGCAATCAAGGGGGAAAAGGAATCTGAGGAAACAGACTATGAGATAAAAAGGGATGCTATTGTATGATATAAGATGATTAAAAAAAAAAAACAGGTTCCTATACAAAAGGAACAGCCAGTGAACACATACATACTCCAACTGTCATGGAATTTTAAAAAAGGATGGAAGAACTAATCCAATTAAATATTTGTAAGATAAATATAAAAAAAAATCCCAGAAAAGGGGGGGGGGACAAGGAAAAAGATGGAAGTGGGGGGCTTGAGTGATGGCCCAGCAGTTAAGGCATTTTCTACTCTTGCAAGAGGCTTGTAGTACACAGAACCTACATTGGAGTGGCTCACAACCAGCTCTAACTCTAGCTGTAGGGTATCCATCACCCACTTCTAGCCTCCAAAGGCATCTTCACACAGGTTGCATACACACAGAGACACACAATACACATAAATAAAAATTAAAATAAATCTAAAAAAATGATTAAAGAAAAAGATGGAAGGGAATGGGGCAGAAAAATAATAAAGTGAAAACTCTATACAGGAAGTTTATTCCATGACTAAAAATTACTAGAGGAATAAATCAAATAGGAAAGAAAAAAATCTTCAAAGATCTCGAAACATCTTTTTTTTTTTTTTTCCAGGGCAAAGGTAAGAGTTTTCAGACTGAAGGGCCCCACTGCATGTCCAGACACCAGACAGAGGGGTCTCACTACAGGCCTCATCCTCCTGAGACTTCAGAACATGGGAGCCCAAGAGAATTCCCAGAAACTTTCCAGAGGGAAAAAAACAGATGGTGTGTCGAGGACCAAGCAGCTAATAATATCGGGCATAATAATCTCTAGCTCTCGCCCAGACTGTAGTGGGCTGCGACTTTGTGGCGTGGAAAGACATGGATTTTAACATAAACTCCACCCCAGCAGAACTTCCCATGGAGTGTGGTCACAGAACATCTCCAGACATACAAAGTCGAGAACTCTGTATCTCTCATATACTTTTCCTCAGAAAGTTATAAGGGGATGTGCAGGAAAAAGAAGGTGCGAAGGAGCAGGGCTGCAGGGATAGCTCAGGTGGTAAAGTGCTTGCTACCCAGCAGGAGGACCCGAGTTCTGTCTCCAGAACCCACGGAGAAAAGGTGCTTGTGGCAGTGTGTGCCTGTAGTCCCAGCACTGAAGGGGGGCACACAGGCAGATCCCTGGGGTTTACTGGACAGCCAGCCTAGCTCAATTAGCGAGCTTCAGGTTTAATGAGATACTCTGTCTCAAAAAACAAGGTGCCTAGCCACTGAGCAAGACACCCCCAAGATTGACCTCCAGCCTCTCTATATACGAACACATGTGTGCATATGTACCACCACCCCCTTGATGGAAAGATGTGACACATGAAGAAACAGAATTCCTCCTGGGAAAGGCTTAGGGTCCCTAGGCTGCTGCTGAGGGAACACTCCAGTCATGCAGTCATGATTACTGCAGTTTGGATCTGGGGTGTCCCCCAAAGGATGGTATAATGACGTTGCTAGAGACACACAGCTCTAGTGTCATGAGCATCCATCATGTTCTGTAGGACATGAAGCCCCTCCCTAGGCAGATCCAGTGTCTTGCATACGCTGGCTACCTGGTTAGAGCCTGGTCTTAGACACTGAGATGTCCTCACTTGGGATCAGTTAAAAGAGGCTAAAAACTCTTCACAACAAATCAAAACAAGTGCCACACATAACTGCAAGTGATGTATTGAGAGACTTGTCGCTTTCACAGTGGAGGGCATCAGTGTCTGTGGACTCAGCTGGCCCTCTGAGAGACCATCTCAGGGCCTTGGTGGGAGGTGGGAAGGGGACGATTGTGTGAGACCGTATGGCCATGAATCTGCTTCCAAGCAGAGAACCTGAAAAGCCCTGGGCTGGCTATAAAGTATGAACCCAAATAATCTGGGAGAAAAATAACTTTCACTCAGTCAAGGACGCCTGTGTCTACTTGAGTCTTCTGGATGCAGTATTGGCCTTCGGCAAGTGGTAAAAATGGCCCCCGTCCCAGAACCCCTCTCTCCCTCCCACCATCTTCCGCTTTTAAAATATCCCAATACAATCCAATAAAATAAATGAGAATGAAAGAGGTCTGAATTTAATATTCTAAGGGTATAATTCAAGTGCAGCCAGTTGGATGGCTTCCCTGTTAATCAGAAGAATAACAGCTTCTCTCCTTGCTTTGTTTGTAGAACATGAAGTTAATACTGTTTAGGCACACCACATGGATATATCGTAAGAGCACAGCACTGAGAATCGCAGCCTGGCTTGTCATGGGCTCACAGCCTCTACCCCCAAAGGTCATATCTTCTCCAGCCTGACTGCATTATAACTACTTTCAAACCTTCTTAAATCAGATCCCTAGGCTATCCCCTGACCCTCTGAGTGCAGCATAAATGCTTTTGAACCGCTCAGACTTACCTAGTCTACAGGTGGTCTTCTTCACCAGAAGAGGCCGGGGAAGCATCATTAGCACCAAGCAGAATGTGTAATAAACAAACATGATGGTGTATGGTGGGTAGACTGCTTCAAGAGTGCAGTGCACTGTGGTGATGTAATCTGGACTCCGATTGTAAAGCATTGTGTACCAATCAGAAAGCATCAGTACTCAGCGGGAACGTATGTGAAGGACACTCATTGGTGATGATGGCTGCCATACTGCACTCGAAAAGCACAGTGATGTGCTGGAAAAGAGCACTGGAGCTCTTCCCCCAGTACCCCCAGTACCATTCAATGAAGAACCAATGTAGAACAAGAAGAAGCACAGCCATAAATCCAAGATAGAGCCAGTCATAAAGTTCGAGGGACTCTGTGCGAGGCTGACAGTAATTTTGTGCATTTGTCCTCTGTCCCCTTGGGCACACCCATTGGCCACGCTAGGTTTTCTAGAGAAGCCCAGGGATTAGTCAGTCTGATGGCAGCACCCCTCAAGGTCATGGGCAGAGCAAATACCACTACATTTGCATCTAAGCTTCTGAATATAGAGCCCCAGATCCCAGAAACACCCACCCAGCTCCTGTTCACACTGCAGCCCCTCAGAAGCCTGGGCTCAGGGGTCCAGGTTAAGATCAAGCCTTCCAACATAGCAGTCAGCTGGGGCTCAGGCCTGGGCTGGTGTTAAAATCATAAAGCATTGTCCTAGAAAGAAAATAAAAATGCAGATGAGGCTCAGAGCTAGTTCAGCATCCTAGCTGTGGGAGGTGGTAGAAACCCATCCTTCAGAGGGGCTAAAAATGGCCTGCCCATTGTGGTGGGGGCTCTGGGAAACAACTAAGAGCCATGGTACATCTTAGACAGGTGGATTAGAAAGGCTTCTGTTCGGAGGGGCTTTCCATCTGGAGCCCCTCACCTGAGACAAGTCCACAAAAAAACAAACGTGGAGACGTGGGTTCTATCCTCTCTGCATTCGACAGCTCCTGCCTAGGGTGCCCATCACAGCATGGGAAAAGATCTTCCAGACACCAGCTGTTTCAGCTTTGCCTCTGCTCCTTGCAAGGCTCCTGCTCTGCTTTGAGTGCTCTCAAGCTGCCCTGCCCTCCACTGCTCCACCCTTCCCTACCATGTGTCCCCAAGTCCTTCTCCATCTAGGAAGAGTGCCATCTCCACTAGGAAGAAATGACTTTGTGTCATCCCTCCCACTGTCCATCAAGCCTTCTCACTGACAGGTGGAAGCCCAAGTGTGTGGCCCAGCTTCTTGAGGGTAGGTGAGACTTTTGTCCCTAGATGTTCAGCCCTCTAATGTACACTGTGGGCCTTTTCACTGGCCTCTCTGGATGACCGTTACATCCACCACCATGCTCTGTGCCCTGGTGGAGACACCTAATGTCGGAACTGGTGCGGTCCCTTTGCGCTCACTCTTCAGCTGACAGAGGTACCAATGAGAGACACGGGGACCGCATCCTGCCTATGGACAAGACCTGGGCCTCTCTATACAACAGACACAGCTCCTACCAGGCAGCCCTTCCCAGTGCTTTGTCCACAGTGACCCCCCTAGGTAACATGATAGCTCCTGCTTCAACCCTTTAACTCAAGTGACAGTGGCTCTAGGTACGGCTAGTCTTATGATGCTGAGTCCCTATTCCCCAGGGGAATCCACATACCTTTGGGGAAGGAGGCACTATTTCTTCGTGTGTGTGTGTGTGTGTGTGTGTGTGTGTGTGTGTGTG
>CABHPQ010149445.1:18709-38084 GCA_902168405.1 Peromyscus aztecus | reverse complement strand
GTGTGTGTGTGTGTGTGTGTGTGTGTGTGTGTGTGTGTGGTGTGTGGTGTATGCACGTTCAAAGTTGTGTTCATGCCATAGCACATGTATGGAGTACATCACCACCCTCCACTCTGTCTTGAGACACAGGGTCTCTCTCGCTGCTTCTGCTTCATTGCTATACGCCAGGCTAGCTGGCCCTGGGAGCTTCCAGGGACCCCACGTCTCTGCCCCTCACCTTTCTCTCACTGGGATTGCAAGTGAGCCTCAAAGCTCAGCTTTTCATGTGGTTCCAAGGACCTGAGCTCAGATATTGCTTGTAAGGCAAGCAAGCACTCTACCAACTGCGCCACCTCCCCAAACCCTCATTCACCATTGTGGGAAAAAAAAAAAAGATTGAACCAGTCCTTGGACTTAGGTCCTACCCCACTCCATGATGGGCTCATCTTCGTTAATTATGCCTGCAATAAACCTATTTCCTAGTAAGGCCAGGTTGGGAGGCACCACGTTTAGGGGGAATTTTGGAGGGTACAACAAATGGAGGAAGAAGAAGTAATTTGAATTCAGGAAGCTGAATTCTCAGCCCAGGGCTATCTCTGGCTGGGGACATCGCTCCACAGGCATCTGAGCTCACTACCTCATTTGTTGGTGGAATGAATCCTACTCACATTGTTTCTGGCTTCCGTCAGGAGGGGCACAGATAGGTCTGCAAAGTTCCATGTGTGCTGTGAGGCCCTGCTGGCTCCTGCTAGCCACCTCCAGACTTCTCTGATCACAGGTCAGCAGGCGAGGAAGAAGAGCTAGACACAGATCTCCTCCTAACCTGGACTGTCTTTTTTGAATTAAACCGGGTGCAAGATTCTCCACACCACTAAAGTCAGAAGGGGGCCCTCAGAGAGAAACTCCACCACAGGCAAAATACCTTCGGATCTCTTCAAGAGGAAAAGCCCTTTTGGTCCACAGATGGGTAATTGTATTCACTGTTTCCAAATGTCAGATGCCAGCCTGGGCCTGCTTTGCCCAAGATCAAACAGGTTGCCTAGGCCCCCTCTCCACTGATGTGGGTGAGCGTTTAGCCACGGTGGAGAAGAGCGATTCTGAGCAGAGTGGCCATAGTCTGTGCCACATAGAAACTAAGTCAGACAATGAAGAATCATACCCAAATGGGGAAAGCCCTCTGAGCAGGCAAAAACACACAGTTGTGACACTCAACGCAAACAAACAAAAACTGGAACATCTTAATTTCGTGATAAAGGCCAGACTTAATCTGCCCATGAGTTGATTATTTGTTGGTGGTCTGGAAAATGAGTATCCAAACACTGATGAGGGTGCAGGATCCTCATATATTACTCTGGAAAGGGTGGAAGCTAACAGGAACTTTCCAGAAAGCATCCTGGGAATGTGCAATCAAGCCCTAAATGATGTCTTTGCCCTGAGGAAATAATCAGATAAGAGCACGAAGCTGAAGATGGTCTTCGTGGAAATGTGTTTAACATCAAAGAATGCAGACACCCTAGGCTGCCTACCAAACCTTTCTAGGTTCCCTGCCGTGCTGAGGATCCAGACAGCCCCAGTAGTCGGCCTGCCACACACCTACCTCCGCTGCAGTAGCTGCTCACAGTGTGGCTCTTTCTTCAGCACTGTTTCTCTTTTAACAACACCAGTGGTGGGCAGAGCACAGAGGGCCCATCCCACCGTCCGTGTGATAAACACCACGACCCAAAGCAACCGGAGAAGAAAGGTTCTGTTTCATCTCACAGTCCACCACCAGGGCAAGTCAGGGGAGGAACTTGAGGCAGGAAATGAAGCAGGGACCATGAAGGAACTCTACTTACTGCCTTGCTCAGTTTGCTTCCTTATACACCCCAGGAAACCTGCCCAGGGGTGGCACTGCCCATAGTGGGCTGGGCCCTCCCACATCAATCAATAATCAAGAAAAATGCTCCCATAGACTTGTCTACAGGCCAGTCTCATGGAAGGAGTTTTTTCGGTAGAGTTTTCCTCTTTCCAGGTGACCTGAGTTTGTGTCAAGTTGACAAAAAGAAAACAAAAAACAAAAAAACAAAAAAAAACCACGAACCAGCACAAGCAGAAACCCTTCTTCTATGCAATTACAAAAATTTACCAAATTCCATTCAATGCAGAGCTTGCCCCATAAAACAAAATTAAGGGAACAACTGAGTAGAAACAGAAGCCGGGATTTGAAAACCTTAGCAATGACCCTGTGGCCATGCTGCATGGGAAGGATGGAGAGCAAGGTTTGTTAACTTGGAGGCTGTGGTATTAGGAGATTAGGCCTTGGGCCTGGGCCTGATGGGGAGAAGCAGGGAGTCACAATCTAGAGAGGAGTGGGTAGAAAGCCTTCCTGACAGTCCCAGGAGCTGGCTCAAAAGCTTGTCTCAGCTGAATGTCCTCTGCCACTCGTACCATACTTGCCTGGATGCCCACTCCACTGCAGTGTTTAAACTCCCCATATGATTGGAGAATCCTGAGGCAGAGCTATTCAAGGCCAGGCTATCATCACGACTATAGATATGCTGGATGTATTAGAAATTGTCAGTAGGCTGCTGTGTTAGATCTGTGTTACTGCCAGGAACCACCCATGGTCAATAACTGTATAAAGACAAAGGTTTATGTAGCTCACAGTCTAAAGATTCAAAATTGAAGGTTTCGCTGGTTTGGCTAACGTGTGTTGGAATGAGTGGCCACCTCTCCAGCTGGTACTGAGAGACAAGCAGGGTCCTACAGTCCTCTCTGAAAGCATGCTTTCCATGACCTAAGGACTACCCCCAGCACCCAGGTCTTAAAGGCCCCAGCACCTCCCAATTCTGTTAGCCAAGGACTAAGCCTTTATCATGTTGGTGCCCTGTGAGATATCACCAACATTCACACCACAGCCTGTGGAAAAAGCACATGCAAAAATCTCCTTGGATGTGCATCAAGCTGGCTAGCGAGTGTGTCTACTGAAAATGAATATAGTTCATAAACACTCCAGCCAGAACCAAGTATAACTAAGAGAATGATTGCATTCTGCTGCTTCTCCCTGCATCCCCTGACCCAAGCTGGTCTAGGGCTTACCTGAAGGCAATGTGGTAAGGGCATATTTTCAATTGACGTTATCACTTCGCAAATGACTCTTGCCTGTGTCAACTTGACATAAGAAACTAGCCAACACAGATGGATGGATGGATGGATAGATGGATGGATGGATGGGATGGATGGAAATGAGTGGGGGTGTGGATGGATAGATGGATGGGTGGACCAATGGGGTTGAATGGAAATAGATGGGAGAGTGGATAGATGGGTGTATGGGATAGATAATGGATAGATGGGTAGATGTGTGTCTCAATGGATGAATAGGTGGGTGTGTGGGTAGATGGGTGACTGGATGGATCAATGGGTAGGTGAATGGATGGGTGTGTGGGATAGATAGGTGGATAGGTAGATGGGTAGTTGTGTACTTCCAATGAATGAATGGATGGATGGGTGGGTAGATAGATGCATGAATGAATGGATGGGAATGGATGGATGAGCATTTCAGAACTATAAAGAGCTAGTCAGCTCAATCTACTCCTTCTATCTCAAGGGACCAGAGACCTGGAGTGGAGAAGTGATTTTTCTCAAGACCAGTTATTTTAAGGACATGTCATGTACCCTCCAAAGACTCATATAATGGAGGCTTATCCTTTTTCTGGTAGTATTCTTTTGGAGGTTCTAGGAACTTTCGGAGGTGGGTCCTAATTGGAAGAAGTCACTGGAGACACATTTGTAGCTGGAGAGCTTCTCTCTGGGTCCTGCCAAGTCCCCGCAGTCCCACAACCCACTTATAAAATAAACACACAGACGCTTATATTATTTAAACTGTTTGGCCTAATGGCTCAGGCTTCTAGCTATCTAGTTCTTACATCTTAAATTAACCCATTTCTATAAATCTATACCTTGCCACATGGCTTGTGGCTTACCAGTCAGTATCTTACATGTTGGTACTTATGGCAGCAGCTGGCAGCATCCCCTGACTCAGCCTTCCTATTCCCAGAATTCTCTTCTCTGCTTGTCCCACCTATACTTCCTGCCTGGCTACTGGCCAATCAGCATTTTATTTATACAGAGCAATATCCACAGTACTTCCCCTTTTCTTTTTTTTTTTCAAAAAGGAAGGTTTTAACTTTCACATAGCAAAATTACATATAACAAAACAATTATCAAGCAAGAATTACAGTTATAATATCAAGTCTATTTATAATATCTAGTCTATTTGTATTTGGCAAAAATTAAAGAAGATATCCTATCTATTCTATATTTGTGAGTCTAAGGTTTCATATCTAACTTATCTTTTATCATAACTAAGGAAAATATAACTATCTAGTCTTCAACTACATTAAAGACCTCAGAAGGATATAATATTACCTCAGAAATGAGAGACGGATGTCATTTCGGGAGTCTTGCGAGAGTAGACAGAGACAGCTGGCAGCCTGGACAGTTATCCAAAGTTCCTCTGTAAAGTTGGGCATCTGTCTTCAGGCCACAGGCCTAGAGTCTCCCAGTCATTTTTCTCTGTGTCCTGTAGAATGTCTGGCAGTTTCCTCTGTGAAGCAGGAACCTGAAGGACCATTTTGCCAAGCAAAGTTCAGTGATCACCTTCCTATGGGTCCTGCATGTCCAGTAGATCAAACAGTCCAGGCAAGAACAGTTTCTTGCCCAAATGGCTATTTTTGCCAAGGTGAAGATAAACTCCATATGGAGTGTCTTTGATGCCCATCCTCCTCTCTGAAGTAAATTGGTGCTGCCAGGAGCAGACATGTCTCACTGTCTAGAAAGTCTAAATTTTTAAAACATTTTAAATGCCATATTCTGTAGGTCTTTGAAGTGTTTGAAGATTACTTATTTATCTGAAATATATCTATGTATACCTAGAAAACTTAATGTAACTATAAGTTTGACTATCATAGAAGACTAATTGTTCCACTACAATTTAAATGAGTTGTATAAACATAATACCTTAAACAAGAGTAAAAATACACATACAGTATAACAAAATTAACTTTAAATTTGTATCAATAAACTAAAATCCATAGCAATGTAAAACATTTTTAAACAAGTTGCTCTTTAAAAGTAGGTTCAATAATCTACCCCTTTATCTTCATTATCTATACTGTCCCCTTTTGTTATTTAGAAAGAGATTATATTTATAATCAACCTGGTTTAAATAAAAATATTGGTTTTTCTCTGTCCCACACCAAAGGGCTCTTCTGATATGAGACACAAGAATCTCTCAACCTTTTTTTTTTTTTCTGAATATGCTTGGGTTTAAAGAAGGAGTGAGCCAATTCTATCTCCAAAGCCAGTTTGGTATATTTGGGAATCTGGGCGTAGCTTCTCTTACTGCTTCCTGATGGATGGGGGCACTGTATCTTATGGGGACACAAAGAAAATTTTAGGACTATGGGTTAGTCTGTGAGGCTGTATTGTCTGAGCCAGTTGCCTTGAAACCGTTCTGGATGTTGGATCATTGGGGCCATGGTGTCATCGGAGACTTTTCAGGGGGTCTTGGCTGTTCAAACCTGATGTATCTTAATCTGGAACAAATCCATAGCCTCTGGCTTTCTGTGGAAACAAAAGCAGAGTCTCCTTTCCAAAGCAACATATCCTTAGATCCAAATTTTGAAGTCAAGGTATCTTTAAAATATACATATTGACTTAACAGCTTTTATAATCAAATGTTTTTCTGTAGTTAAGAATCCCAAAGACAACACAATCCAGATTCTCTGTGTAACATCCATCTTTATGTGGATTATTTTTTATACTACCTTTACTGTCTCTTTAAAGACTTTAATTTTAAAAATTATCTATTTGTTTATATAACTGCATATATTCCTTTTTCTCTCTCTTTCAAGCCTACGTACATTTTCACACACATTGTAAACCATTTAAAGTCTTGTTCCATCTGAATCTGCCTTATTGTGTAACTATTGCTTTAAACTGCAGCAGTTAGTAGTAAAGCAGAAGTCTTGACTGTTAGCTCTGCCCAATTTAGTTTTTCAACATGGTGGAGATAATTCACCACTAGCACTGGGAGCCATAGTGGGTCTATGCTTCTATCCAAGCAGTGTGTAGCCCAGAAACCTCTTTTTTTTTTTTTTTTTTTTTTTTTTTTACTAGCAAAGGCTAAATCCACCACACAGCAGCAGTGTAACATGCGGCTTGGAGATGCCTCCTTCCCGCCATACTGCCGGTCAAGCTCGCACGCCATGAACCCGCCATAGTAGCTCAAACCCTCAGGCTGCCGCTAACTTGAGAGAGATAATGAGGAAGCTGTTTTTAGCTCCATTTTACAATCTTGTTTCTCAGATGGAAACTCTTGCCAACCTGTTGGGCGCCATTTGTAGCCCACTTATAAAATAAACACACAGACGCTTATATTATTTAAACTGTTTGGCCACTAGCTCAGGCCTACCATTGACTAGCTCTTACACTTAATTCCAGCTACACACGTTCTAGGACTTACATCTTGTCCTCTTTGACTTCCTGTATGCTATGAGTCTCTGTCATATGCTTCTGCTACCAGGATATTGAGTCTCTCTGTGTTCCCAGAATCAATGGAACAAGATTATGGACTAAAATCTCTGAAAGCTTGAAGACAAATATGTCCTTTTTCCCTTGAGTGTTACCCTGTGGCATTTGGTCACAGCAATAAGAAAGACAGCTTCACACAAAATCATACTACCCACAGTCCCTGTGCCATTCATGGGAGTCCCTTGTCTCTGTCCCAAGCTGCCCATGAAGCTGCCTTGTCTCATCTTACAAATCTTCAAGGAGGCAGGAGTGACCAGGGTCCTGCCCTTGTCTGAACTCTGCAGCTCTCCCTGACAATCTAGACACTGGAAGAGGCACAGTCACAGGCATAGGACCCTCAAGGGCAAGGTCTAGTTGTCTTACTAACTGGCCATGCAACTTAAGGAATGTCACTTGGCCTTTCTGGTCTCCTAAATAACATGGTAGGGCCAGTTGTCATTGGGTTCAAGGGGAGAGAGAGCCAGCTCCAAGGCATAAGTTTCCAAACCCACCCTGGGGGCTCAGAAGCCCTGTTACCAAAGTATGGACAAAGACCATCCCAAGGAGAGTCGCTGCTACAAAATGGGGATGGGGATGTCCTTGGTGGCCACTGTGATGCTCCTCCCCTAAGAAGTATCTGAGGAGCCAAGGAGCTTCATGATCCACTGTGATAGTGGCTATTGGGTCACCCAGAGCTAGCAGAGGCAGTCATACAGGATGTCATCCCACAAGGCTTTTATTAAAACAAACAAGAAACCATCTCAATATACGCCCAGCCTCATGAAGCCTTACCAACCATTCTGTGAGCAGAGGAAAGAAAATCAACACACCTCTCGGTGGCAAGGAGTTCTGCCCACCAGGGCACTTAAGAGACACTGAGGTGTCCTTGTCCTGCAGTCCCCATTCTACAGCCCCAACAGAATGGCTTATCACCCTGGAAGGACTGCTTTGGCCAGGTTAGAGATGCAAGTGACAGGAACTGAGGGCTGAGGGAAGCCCCCAGGCTAAGGTCAGAGCTTCTGGGGGTGGGACTCTGACTAAGCAGACTCCATCAATCCCTGCTGCATGGCACTGGGGGAGAGAGAGCCAGAGCGGAGGGGACTCCGAGAGTAAGGTAATTGCTGAGTCACAGGCCATCTGAATGGGGTCAGAATTCCAGTTAAGAGCTGGCCACTCAAATCCAATGAGCCCTTTCCTGCCACAGCAGACAAGATGTCTACATGCCATTGAAGGCCTGACAGAGAGGGCCATGCACTGCCATCCCATCATACAGGTCCACCCACTGTCGAGACAAGAGGAAGGCATCCAGCCTGGAAGATGCCCAAGGCATCCTTGGAGCAAATGTGCCTATATCCCCGACACTGCACAGTCCAGAGTCCGTAGCAGACTCTTCCCATACAAACGATGGACATTTTTCTCCAGCTGTACAGGCCATTCTGGTTCCTCACAGAGAGCAAGGTTTTAAGAGCCCAGGAACAGATGCTCCAGAAGTGACCTTCAGCTGGTGAGGAACTTGCACTGAAGGGCAAACACAGCTGGGCCCTGACTCCCATGAGGCAACAACTCCAATGTGTCTCACCTGCCCTAGATGCTTCTACAGGACAATACCCACTGCCCAGGGGCCCAGGGCCGTTCATCATCTTCTCTCATTTCACTTCCCCTTTCCTCCCTGTGCTTCCTGGGGGTCATCAGCCTACAAGTGCTTCCACCCCATCTTTCTCTCCAGATCTGCTCCGAGCTAGCTATATGCTGAGAATGGCAGGTGTCAGCCGCAGGGAGCCCAGGGTGCTTGTACTCACGGCTTGGATTCTGTCTGTCCTCCTTGCTGCTTCCTGCCACAGATTTACCCCGTTTAGAGACAAACGGCAATGCTGTCCCCAAACAGACACAGCAGAAATAGCTGCGCCGAGCATCGAGGTTCCCCTTGATCCAGTCAAGTTGACATAGAAGATCGACAGACAGGCTGAGGATGGAAGTGGAGACAGACCCCTAGGCGAATACCTAGCTGGTCAAGCTGAGGTGGAGCCCACCTGAGTTATCACACTGGCACACCATGGGTTCTCCGGGTTCTCGGGCCTTTGCCCTTGGGCATCACCACAGTCTGCATCTCCAACTAACAGGAGGGATTCTATGAGATCAGCCTTTGCACTGTGAAGTTCAGTGCTGCGCAGTAAATCCATTTGTTTTGTGTGTGTGTGTATATGTGGGTATGAGGGTATGTGTTTCCATGTGCAGTATATGTGGTGTTTGTATGTATATAGGTGTAGGTCTATATGTCTGTTTCTATGTGCATATGTGTGTTTGTTTGTTGTTTGTTTGCTTGCTTTGGTTTCTCAAGACAGGGTTTCTCTGTGTAGCCCTGGCTGTCCTGGAACTATCTCTGTAGACCAGGCTGGCCTCGAACTCACAGAGACCCACCTGCCTCTGCCTCCCAGGTGCTGGGATTAAAGGCGCCAGCCACTAATGCACAGCTGTGTGTGCATTTTATGTGAGGTACATGTGTGTGTGTATTTGTATACATTATGTGTACAGTATGTATACAGCATGTGGTTATATATGGTGGTGTGGATGTATGTATGTGTATGTGTTTATGTGTGGAGTAATGTGGTATTCATATATATGTCTGTGTGTGCATATGTGGGTAGTGTGTGTGGAATGTGTATGTGTATATATATGTATGTGCCTGAGTGTGTATGTATAATGTATATTTGTATGTGTATACATATGTGGTGTGTGTGTGTGTGTGTCCATGCATGCACGCATGTGTACATGTATGAGATGTGATATGTAATACCAGCATCCTACTAAGACTACTTCCCTGAAGAAACCTGGCTAATACACTTGCCCTAGAAGTTAGGCTTTGGGGATGATTCCATGTCCCCTCCATGTTTTCTGCCTAGAGTCACTCAAATGGATACTGTTCCCTGGACCCTGAGCCCAGGCTCCTCCTTCCTTGAATCAGCCCTTCTAGGGCAGAGACATGGCTACTGTTCTCCTTAACTCTCATGAGTATTTTGCAGAGTGTCAGGCCAATAAACACGGGTCAATAAGGGCAGTGGTATCACCTCATCAGCCCAGGGGCAAGGGTAGGTTTGGGGAAGAAATGTTGCTGAGTTAGAAGCTCCTGAGGACAGGAAGCTCCACTGTGGCCGTAGTCTGAGCACCCACCACACAGCTCTTCCCAGAGTGGATGAGACTCCCAGAAACACCACGGGCCCAGATGTGAGAGCCACAGCACAGTTCCATGGATGTGGACCAGGAATTCTCAGCTTCGTGGCTTCCAATCAGGTACCTTCAAGATTTTGGCCCAGGGGCTGTAGTCTGACCTCAAGGGCCCTGGGTGAAGGAATCCACTCGTTCTCAGGTTGTTGGCAGCACTTGGCTCTCTGTGGCTGTTGGCTGATGGCCTTAGATTCGCAGTGGTGGTTGGCTGGAGACCACCTTCCATTCCTTACTGCATGGGCCTCCCACACACTGGGGCCCTCCACCTTCTAAGGAGGTAAGTGGAGAAGTCCGTGATGAGTGTCAGCTCCAAGCTGGAAGCCACAGACTTCTGGAACAACCACAGAATCGACAGCCATCACAGTCACATTCTGTGGCTAGACATGAACCACCAGGTCAAGTATGCCCCGAGGAGGATGGGGACACAGGCGTGAAAACAAGCTGTGTTACCACATGGGCTAAGCAAACACTGGTGGACACATCCGAGGACAAAAAGTGGCAAAGGAAAGGGAAGTGATGTATGTCAGGGGAGGGGGCACCTCTCCCATGAAGATTCTGGTGGCCGTGTGCCACAGTGGTACTTCTTGGTTTACAGTCCCCAGAGGTGACCGGGACAGGGGTGGCTGAAAGATAAAAGTGGAATCCCTTCTAGGAACCCATGCATATCACGTGTGTAGATGACCCACACTCTGGAAGCTCCTCGGTGAGAGGAAACTGTCTGGCCAGCACCCGAATCAGCCCCAGGCCTTAGTGGATGAGGCACTGCATCCACATGACTCCATTTCCCTCTCCTAAATTTCCATCTCTCTCTTTTTTATCCATGTTATAGTCTGAAAACCCACACAGTGGGCAGTTTACTGAGGTGATTCATTTTGGATGCTCCAAGTCTGTTCCAGGAATGCTTCTGGGCAAGGAGATTCAGAAGTTAGGAGACCCAAGACCCAAGATCCCTGGGGAGGAGGCATGAACTCATAATGGAACACAGGCCAACTATGAAGGTGTGTCTGCAAGCCAATGAGAGACCCTGTCTCAAAGGAGGTGGATGGCGTTTTTGAGAATGATACCTGAGGTTGTTCTCTGGTCTCCATAGGCATGTGTGCACACACATATGCACCTACACACACGTGTGAAACTGCACAAACATGCTCATACAAATATATTCACACATGTGCATGCAAGCAAGCAAGCACGCGCGCGCGCGCACACACACACACACACACACACACACACACACACACACGCATGTGCAACTCCATTCTACCCACAAAATTAGACCTGGGCATAGGGGATGAATGTTTCATGGTTTTAGTAAGGTGAGAATGAAGAACAGGAATAGAGTTTGTTTTGGGACCTTGCACACCTGTTAACATTGTGAAGGACGCTGACCACTTCCCAGTTCTGCCCGGGTGGCCTCTCGTCATTTAAAACACACAGCCCAGTTGGACACTGTGTATTCCCTCCTAAGAGGCCACTAGCATAAAAACGCAAGGTGCCCACACAAGTTGAGTATACAGTAAAGCAAGGAAGGTGCACAAATACAAACTCCTCTCTTTCTTAATTGTGTGGCTAGAAGTACTTTTGGCAAGGGAAACAGACCTTCTTTAAGAAATATTTTTAGGAAATTTACCCCTCACAACACCCTATAATGCTGTTTTGTGCAATGGGGTACCAATGCGCCCTCTTGTGTAGAACCTTAAACCTGCAGGAGCATCATCACCGGCCAACGACATCCTGACATCTTTTACAAAAGAACCCATACTCAGGAAGCGTCCTTCTTAAAAGCTCTCTTGCTATCAGCTACAAGCACACACCCTCGCAGCTGAAAACTGGCATTAGCCACGGGACCTTCAGTGGTCTGAGGGAAGTAGAAAGACTTGCAAAACAACATGCAGCCAGTAACGGCATACTGATACAAACTCACACACAGCTATCTGAAGTAATGGCATACTGATACAAACTCACACACAGCTATCTGAAGTAACGGCATACTGATACAAACTCACACACAACTCTCTGAAGTAACGGCATACTGATACAAACTCACACACAACTCTCTGAAGGGCTAGCTGAGAGCTGAGCCCCTTTCTGGAAAGCTCTGGAAATGCCCTGCTTAAGCAGTGTCTTCCATATAAAGTCAAGGTAAGAGGGAGGTTCTCCAAGCTCCAAACACTGTACCATCAGTGACACTAAGATTGTCACAGGAAGCCAGCAATCACAGCCCTTAACTGCCAGTTTGGTTACCCGTGGAGGGAGAAGGAGAACGGGAAGGAGGGAGGAGGAGGAATCGGGAAGAGAAAGACAGAAGAGGAGGGGGAGGAGGGAGAACGGGAGAGAAGGAAAATAGAGAGGGAGAAGAGTCGGGAGGGAGAAAAGTTGGGGGAGGAAGAATCTCTTAGATTTGAGGTCTCATTTTGTGATGTGGGGAATAAAACCCGGGCTTCCTAGGCAAACCCTGTGCCCCCAGCCTCTTCAGAACTTGGACAATGGAGGGAGTCAGGAGAGACGAGTAGTAGCCTGGAATAGACATTTTTGCCCAAAAATCTAAAGAATCCAGAAGAGACCTTCTAGAAGATAAATAAGGGCATTTTGATGAAACCCCCTCATTTTAACTCAGGAAGTCTAACTGGGGGGTCACACTCAGCTGGGCATATGAACAGCCTGGGACATCCCTGCCTCCACCATCTCTCAGACTCTATGATCTGTGGCTCAGCAGAACTAAACTCTACACGAGACGACGTTACCACATCCTGGTGCTGTCACTGCCTCATGCTTGAGGGGGACATGAGTCCCAAGCCCCCAGGGAGGTACCCACACCCTAAAACCTGTTTGTACCCAAATTCTCACCTGCTTACAAACAAGTCTGCAGAATAAGGAACTAGAAAAGACAACAGTGATTGTTATTGTCTAGTCAGTTTCAGAGTGTGAGGAAGGCAGGATTCTTGAAAAGAATTATAAAACAAAAAACAAAAAAAAACAGACATGATCTAGTCACAAAAAAAGCCATGGTTCCCAATGATGTTGTTCAAGATGAAGAAATAAGAGACAAAAAAAAAAAAAAAAAAAAAAAAAGGATTTTTTTCCAGGAGACAAAGCAAAAAGTTCCAAAGAATAAGACATAGAAAAGGAAGGCAAAGGTGAAGAGAGAATTGAAGAGTCCTGAGGAGAGGCCCCCAGTGGCTGGTGAGGTCTACCTGTCCTCTGCAGGAGGCTTCTGTTCTATGGGGCTCCGGGTGGGGAACGGCAGGGACCTGGGCACACATGGGAGGCCTTAACTTTAGATTTGATGAAGAAGTTAACCCCATCCCAAGAAGAAATAGCTGAGGAGTCCTCTGAAGGGTTAGCCAAGGACCTCTCTGGAATGTTATAGAAATGTTCCCCTGAAGCAGATTCTCATCTGTTGTGGAATCATCTTTGTGTGAAGATGTATCTTTGTCAAGGTGCCTTCTGATTGGTTTTATAAAGAACTGAATGGCCAATAGCTCAGCAGGAGAGGATAGGCGGGATTTCCGGGGAGAGAGAGGAAGAAGAGATAAATCTAGGTGCATGGAGACACCAGGAGACACGGAAAAAGCCATATAGAAATGGAGAAGAGGTTAAAAAAAAAAGCCACATGGCAGAACATAGATGAATAGAAGCAGATTAATTTAAGTTATAAAGACTACTTGGGGACAAGCCTAAGCTAAAGGCCAATAGTAAGAAGTCTCTGTGTCATTATTTGGGGCCTGGCAATGCAAAGATAGTATGACAAGAAAGCTTGCTACACTCACCTGTAGGAGCAGGGCAGGACTTGGCCTCTTAGGGACATCACTGTCACATCTTGATGCCCTCTTCTCTCTGAAGGTCATTACAGAGGGAAGGAGCCTGAAGACCTTGAGCAGCTCAGGAAACCCCACCCCAAGAGAACCCCAGGAAAGCCAGCACCAGGGCATGTTGAACCTGTGCTTATGTCTACTTTGAGATATTTCTAAGGAATTGATAAAGATATAAAATTTTAGCTATTTTCTGCTTTTTTTCCCCCATAGGTACGCCTCATTAAACCAGACATCCATGCAACCCCCAAATCTTCCCTTATAATTGCCCAGGGCTGTTAGGAACTGTAAATGGTTGCAAATATCCCTTAGTTCTCACAGCAGATCCGAAATGCTGTATGAAAGGGGAGACTTCGGCACTCGGGGGCTCCCCCTCCCTGAAAACTCTCCAAAGGTCAACAGGTACCTGCCCAGGAAACAATTACAGCAGGGTGGCACCTTGGTAGACCTGAGACTTCACAATAACAACGGAAAGCATTTTTGTAACACAGTGCCCACTGTGGCAGGGAGGATGGAGGAAGTTTGATCTCTTTGGAAAGACTTAGCAGAGAAGATCCCAAGAGTTAGAGTCCAGAGTCCAGACCTGAGGACAACACAGACGTGATGAAGTGCTGCTTGGAGGGATAAACGGCCCAGGAGCGGAGTGGAGAGGAGAGGGAGGTTCACAAACATCCTTCTCTTTTTATTCTACTATATTACAAATAATTTGTGAGCAGCTCTAGGCAAAGTGAAACTAGATAAACAGAATGGATGGATGGTGTCTTAGTTCAGGTTTCTCCTGCTGTGAAGAGACACCGTGACCATGGCTACTCTTATAAAGAAAAGCATTTCATTGGGGCTGGCTTTCATTCAGAGGTTTAGTCCATTACATCATGGCAGGAAGCATGCAGGTAGACATGGTGAGAGTAGGTAGCTGAGAGTCCTACATCCGGATTGGCAGTCAGTAGGAAGAGAGAGAGAAAGAGGGAGGGAGGGGAGGGCACTGGGCTTGGCTTGAGCATTTGAAACCTCAAAGCCTACCTTCAGTGATACATTTCCTCCAGCAAGACCACACCTAATCCAACAAGGCCACACCTAATCCAACAAGGCCACACCTCCTACTAGCGCCATTTCCCGGTGACCAAGCATTCAAATCTATGACCTTTGGGGGCCATTCCTATTCAAACCACCACAGATGGGTAGGAAGATGGATGGGTGGATGGACAGATGGATGGTTGATGGATAGATAGACGGAAGGATGGGTGGATAGATAAGTAGATGAGCGGATGGATAGAAGGATTGAGGGGTGGATGGACTGATGGATGGATGGATGGATGGATGGATGAATAGATGGATGGATGGTTCAAATGGGTGGATGGGTAGATTTTATTGGTTGGATAAGTGTGTAAGTAGATGAAGGGGTGGATGGTGAGTGAGCAGAATGGATAGACCAACAGATATTTGGAGCCGGATGAGTAGATGCATGGGGAGAGGGTGGATAGATTGGTGAACAGGTGGGTGGGAGCTGTGTGTGTGTGTGTGTGTGTGTGTATGTGTGTGTGTGTGTGTGTGTGTGTGTGTGTGTAAGGAAGGGTGTGTGTGAACAGGCATGCGGATGGGTAGATGCATGGGGAAAGGATGGATAGATTGGTGAACAGGTGGGTGGGAGCTGTATGTATGTGTGGTGAGTGAGTGTGTGTGTGTGTGTGTGTGTGTGTGTGTGTGTGTGTGTGTAAGGAAGGGTGTGTGTGAACAGGCATGCGGATGGGTAGATGGGCAAATAAGCAGATAAAAGAGTAGGCAGATGGGTGAAGGGCAAGCAGGAAGAAGGGTAGATGTGTAGGTAAAAGGAACAAACTTCTCCCATGGTCCCTGCCTTATGACAGCATCCCCCTTCAATATTCACTGGTCTTCCATTTTCAGAATTGCTGTCAAGCGCTGTCTTAGGGTTTCTATTGCTGCAATGAAACACTATGACCAAAGGAAGTTGGGGAGGAAAGGGCTTATTTTGGGTTACACTTCCACATCACTGTTCATTATTGCAGGAAGTCAGGACAGGAACTTCAACAGGCCGGCAACCTGGAGGCAGGAGCTGACGCAGAGGCCATGAAGGAGGGGTGCTGCTTCCTGGCTTGCCCATCATGGCTTACTCAGCCTGCTTTCTTATAGAGCCCAGGACCCTCAGCCCAGGATGGCACCACCCACAGTGGGCTGGGCCCTCCCCCATTGATCGCTAATTAAGAAAATGCCCTGCAGGCTTGCCCACAGCCTGATCTTATGAAGGCATTTTCTTAATTGAGGTGCCCTCTTCTCAGATGACTTCAGCCTGCATCAAGTTGGCACAAAACTGCCCAGCACAAACACTAATAGAACAATCCCCTCCCTCACCCCATACCCACTCTGCCAGGAGGAATAGTCACAGGAAAGACATTCTGGTGCATGCTACAGTCCAGACAAGCCTTGAGAACAGCCTGCTGAGCGAAAGAAAACTAAAGCTCACAAAAAGAAAGGGGTACCAGGGCCTGGGTCAGGGGTAGAAGCTAGTGTTTCATAGGGATAAATCTTCAGTTGACAAGATGTGGGGGATGGCTGCAGAGTAACATGGGGGTGAATCATCCATGGAGCAGTTTACTGAAAAATGTTGAAGCACATAACTTTTATGGTGTGTGTGTGTGTGTGTGTGTGTGTGTGTGTGTGTGTGTGTTCACAATAACAACAGAAGGAAAAAGAGCAGCATTTTCTAACCCCCTGAAGATACTTAGAACAGTCCACTCTCTGTAAACGCATCCAAATGCTGAGAAGGCAGGAAGCACAATCTTACTCCTCATTCAATTGTTTACTGGAAACAAGCTTGTCCTAGTTAGCTTGGCTGTCAACCTGACATAAACCTACAGTCACCTGGGGAGAGGGGGCCTCAATTAAGAATTACTTCCATCAGCCTGGCCTGTAGCAAGTCTGTGGGACGTTTTATTAATGACCAATAGAGAAGGGCCCAGCCCATTGTGGGCAACACAACACTGGGTAGGTGGTCCTGGCTCATATAAGAAAGCAAGCCATGAAGAGCAAGCCAGTCAGCAGCATTCTTCCATGGCCTCTGCTTCATTTCCCACCTCCAGGTTCCCACCTTGAGTTCCTGCCCTGACTTCCTTCAATGATGGATTGTGACCTGGAAGGGTTAAGATGAAATAAACCCTTTCCTCCCCAAGTTGTTCTTGGTCCTGGTGTCTATCACAGCAGCAGGAATACAAACCTAAGCATCCCATCTGCGAACTGGTTGTTAAGGGAAGATGCTTCCTTTATACAAAGAATTATCTTCTTTTGTAGCCATTAGAAAGGAGATTCACAGGGCTGGGGGTGTGGCTCTGAGTAGAGTGCTTGTGGGGTTCAATTTCCGGACACTACAAAAGCAGATAGGAGGGAGAGGGAGGGAGAGGGGGGAGGGAAGAGAGAGAGAGTCACAATTAAAAAAAAAAGATATGAGTAAAACAGAGAGATGGCCAATGGTTAAGAGCATTGACTGTTCTTCCAGAGGATGCATGTTTGGGTCCCAGCACCCATATGGCAGCTCACCACCATCAGTAACTCCAGTTGCAGGGGATCCAGTGTCCTTTTCTGGCTTCCTCAGGCACCAGACATGTAGGTGGTACCTAGACTTACATGTAGGCAAAGCACTCATATACATAAAATATAAAATAAAACAATTACTACCATGTGAGATTGTTTTAGATTATAAGAGCAAGACACAGACTATATATGCAAATCATTAATAAACTCATAAAGAAGAGAATGGGCCACTGGGAAAAGATCAAACTATAACTGCAAGCAGCTTTTCAAACATGCTTGAAATTCTCCATCATGTGCGTGTGTTCCTATGATGGTGGGCAGAGTTAAGTAAGCATCTTAACTTGGATCTTGGGAGGACGAAGAGTGGGGAATCAACTGCCTCTTTGAGCAAAGTCATTTTCAAATCAAATTGGTGCCAAGGTAGTGTGGTCTACATGGACACTGGCTGCAACCAGAAAGGCTTCCCAGAGTACGGGACCGGGAATCATGAGAGGATGGTGAGGTGGGAAGGGTATGGATATGGTCAGAAGCGGTAGATATGGACTACCTGGGACTAACAACACTTGCTGATTTAAAAATACTTTTAATTTATTCTTTATATATGTATGTAGCCTTGAGCATATTCACTCCCAGGCTTCCACTTTGAACAGGTAGGAGTCTCTGCATTAACTACTACCCACTGCAAAATGAAGCTTCTCTGACCCAAGGTTGAGAGCAGTGCAAATCTATGGATAAAAACATGAACACTTACAAGGCAATTTGACAACATGACCATTTAAGAAATCAACAACAGCAGTTCACTGCCATCTAGGACTGATGGTCTCCCCAGCCAAGGGTTTTCAGTCAGGTTTACGGTATCAGACACAAATTCCCTCCTGTGCAACTGGCCTCAAATCCAACTCAGGAAGTGGTTGGCTGCCTCCACAACCGTCATGCCAGTATCATACCAGTGGGCACATTTGCCTGGAAGGTCAGTACTATAGCATACAGAGGCCAGTTCTGGGTAAGACCATTGATGGAGTCCCCCAGTAGCCTGTATAGTACCTTCCAGCACCATGAAAGCTACGGGGGGGGGGGGGGGTGGCTAAGGGGTGGGTGAATCCCAAGACTGATTTCCCTGTGCCCTGCAACTGAGGTGTGTGGTGTCTTCGGCAATCAGGTCTTACCATCTAGTTCTGGTGGGAAGCCAAGAGTAGTGGCAATAGTCTGTGTTGTTGTGGGTGTGGAGCCTCCTTAACCAATAACTCACAGAAGGTAACCAGTGCCTGTCACCGAGATTTTCATTTGATAATCTACGTCTTGTGCCACCCACGCAGGGTAACTCTATTACAACTTCGTCTTTTAAAATTACGTTTTTAATTAGCTTATAAACTAGTGTAAGCATCCACACAACCCAGCAACCCAGCTCTTGGGCATGTACCCCACAGAAGTGAGAGCACACATTATATCCCCCAAAGGGACATATTTTAAAGGAGGTTCATGGCAGCCTAAGGCTCTCAGGCAACCTTCAGTCCAGGGTTTATTCGTATAGATTTCCTTCTTCCTGTGGTGAACAGGATGGTCAAAGAAGACTCAGTTAAATGCAAGTCCACTAAGTGTTTTTCAGGGGTGAGTGTTTCAGAAATAACCCACGGAACTTTCTGCGCTGTGGAGACAGATAGGGTCAGAGTGGCTTCAGGGAGAACCAGGCAAGTGTTCTCTCCTGAAAGGTGCCCGCAAGGTTCAGTGCTACCAATTAACTGGATAGATCTGCATGGAGAGCCTGTGTGAGCTCTGACTCAGACTCTGAAAAGACGAGCGAACAAAACAGCATCCCTGTCGTGGGTGAGCTCCCATGCTAATGGGAACAAGAAAACAGTGTAGTGAATGTGTCCAGAGAGAGCGCACATTTGCTCCATGCCTGGTGCGTTTCCTTTCGTTGTAGGCTACTGTTCCATCCGCGTATCAGGGAACAGTGTCCTCAGAAGAGTCAAAGAATACCATTCCAATGACAGAAAGAGCCAGATGCTTAGAGTTCTGTTCTAGAGAGTGCAATACCCGCTAGGCACCCACTGGCACTCCTCTGAATAAACCTAGGTATTGACGCATCAGTCAGCTAGGCAACCAATGACAACATTCACTGGGAAGACAGAAGAATGAAGGTTCTAGAAGGAAAATTACACCAGGAAAGAGGAGTAGCCAGAGTTAGGTCTTGCTGTGCGCCAGGCAGGCCACATCAATCTAAGCCACACACACACACACACACACACACACACACACACACACACACA
>CABHPQ010149445.1:0-18699 GCA_902168405.1 Peromyscus aztecus | reverse complement strand
CACACACACACACACACACACACACACACACACACACACACACAACGTGAGCACAGAAAGGCTCCAAGCCCCACAGGCAGCACTCATTCCAGTCCCTTCCTGGGTGTCCTGTGAAATAACCATTAGCTGCCAAGTTATCTCTGCCCCAGGTAGCAACCCAGAGACCCTCCAAGGAATACAGACATGTTTGTAGCAGGAATGGCTAGCCTGGTGCCGGAGACTGATCCTCCTATGGCTTGATTAAGCCTGAGAGGATAATCCCCTTACGGGGTCTGTTTGGGGGGTGTCTCCCATTCCCCCACCACCTTACACAGTGCTGTCCATGAATTCCCTGTGTGGTACAGCCCTGGGGTGGGGTGATGAGGTTTAGCCCCACCCAGGAGCAGCTGATAAGGGCAGCTCCCTGTGGCCTGGAAGGGGGTGGGTAGCTGCAGTCCAGCAGCCTGGTCACCAGCCCCCACTTACCCACTGACAGCAGGTATTTATGCCTGGAGACCTGGAGGCGCTGTTCTACTTAGAGTGACCTCAAGGGCCGGCGGGCCAAGACGCTGTTTGGAGGGGGCTGTAAATTAAGCCTGGAATTCTAGGGATAAACATCTTCAGGATTTATTCCTGCAGCCGCTCCCAGGAGGACTGGCTTCAGAGTAATCACAAGGCCCAGACACGGGTCTGCACTCTGCCCCTGAAGCCAGGGTGCTGGGAAGACCCTCCCCAACACACACACACACACACACACACACACACACACACACACACACACACACACACACACACCAAAACAAGCTCACCAGAGACAGCTGTGTCTGAGGCTGATACTTTCATTCTGGGAGGGAGCCGCTCCGACCAGGTGGGATCCTGAGGCCTCTGAGCTTCCAGTGTGTCTCAGCAAAGCCTTCACTCTCCGGCATGTTCCTGAAGCAGTGATGCCCTCTGCGATGCAGAGTCTGGATTGCAGAAGCTAAGCAGGGGGCTCAGAGCCAGCTCCATGGACCACGCCTCCTCTGTCTCTGCATCTCCAGGTCTTCAGTTATAAAAATGGTGAAGCAGGAAGTCCTCATGGTCATATTCAGTGTCTGTATGAGTTTGCTAGGCTGTCATAATCAAGTACCATACACCGGGCTTGAACAGTGGGTTCATTTCCCCTCGGCTCCTGATGCCCCTAGTCTCTGATCCTGGGGTTAGCAGGCTTAATTGCTCCAGTAGCCTCTGTCCTCATCTTACCAAGGAGCTGTCTCCTGGTGTTCTCACCCGGCCTCCCGGCCTCTTCCTATGAGAGCACCAGGCTTTTCCAACTTGGCCCATTCTGAAGACCTTGTTCATTTCCTGACCTCCGTACGGGCCCTGTCTCTAATCTGTCACATGTTTATCACTTTTAACTCTTAGGTTTAGGGGAGACAACTCAGCACCTGGCCTACCTGTGGCTACAAAAGGTTTCTGAGAGGGAAGACTCACCCAGGCATACATGTCATGTGCACATGCCCCCTTTTAGCAGACTTTCGCGTCCCCACCCCCACCCCCAGCCATCCTTTGTGAGAACCAATAAGGAGTTTGGGGAGGAATGGCAACCTCTCAATGTTAATTCAGGGAACTCTTCTACCTGCAAGGTCTCCAGTAGGATTTCTGCAGAGAGTTCAACATTGACCTGTAGGCTTCAGGGTAATGAGGTAGACAGGCACCTGGGCACTCCTGGGCTGGAGGAGGGCTGGAGGTGGGATGGCTGGGTGTCTCATCAGATGAGGCAGGACAGGGAAGCAGCCTCCTCCTTGCCCACTACTAACAAACTCCAAGGCAGGACCTTAGGCCTCAGGCCTCTGTAGGAAGAAAGCAGACAGCAGACAGTCACAAGGGGATCAGCTACAAGATGTCAGCTCCTAAACACAATCCAGAGCAGACTCCAGGCAGGAGCCGTGGAGCCTGCCTGCTGTGTGGCTGAGACGAGGGTTGGGAGAATGCGTGTCTGCATGGGCTCTGGGTGCCAGATGCCAATGGTGAGAGTTCCCAGCGGGTTGACACTGAGTGGCAGGCGCTCAAATAGCCACTCTACCTACCATCATTCATTTAATTGTTCATTCATTCAGTCCACTAGGAATGCTCACTGAATTGTGGGTCCTGGGAAACAGAGGAGAAAAAAGCAGAGTCGAGTCTCAGGACGCAGGCAGAGCCGGGCAGCAAGAGTCTCGGCAGGGACGCTGCTCACCCAGTGGTTCCAAGTTACTAAAGGAATAAGAAGGGAGGGGGACAGACAAGGGCATGGCATCCCTCACCTCCCACTGAGGGGCAATGCTGGCTGCTGAAGACTGAAGAGAGAGCCAAGCCACCAGTCCCCAGGCTAGCTACTTCCTGGGGAGAGACACCACTCCAGCAAGGAAGGCCTAGGGCCAGCCAAGGGCACCAAATGAAGCAGGTCTCCTTGCTGAAGGGCATTGCGATCTCTCATGGGGGGTGGGGCCTTTGAGACTCAGAGTAGGGCTGAGTCTAGAACAGCAGGACCTGGGCCCAGAACTTCAGTTTACAGGAAGCCTCACCCAGGACAAACCTCCCTCAGAAAAACGCTCCAGAAGCCTAGGAAAGAGGGCTTCCTACTGGTTTCTATAGGGACTACTTTCTTAGCTAAAAGACACAAGGCTTTGGACAAAAACAGAGCAAATCAGGGAAGTGCATCCCTGGCTCCTCCAGCAGCTGTCCTCAGAGGCCATGAGGTTCTCCAAAGAGCTTCTTATCATGGTGGGTGTGTGATGGGCCAGCAGGGCTCACCATCTCTGCTAGCTGCTTCTTCCTCTATCGTTGGGGTTTCTGAAGGATTAGGTGGCTTCCCTTGTGGGGAAACTGAAGCACTGAAGGCTATCGGTTATACCCAGGTCTCTTCACCGTGGCTTCCGAGGCTTGCTTTCACCTGGGGCTAAGGGGGAAGGACAGAACCTGCCTCAGATTAGTGACACGGGGACACCTACTTAAAGAGCCAGGAAGGGAGGACACTGCAGGTACCCACCACAATAATAGCTGTGTCAGGATGTGACGTGCTAAATGCTTCCGTCACTGAATGCTCTCTGGCTAGGGAGCAAGACCCCAGGGACAGGGGCAGCTAGAGTGCCTGGGATCTCACCCCATTTCCGTCCTCACTTTCTGGGGTTTGGGTAGAGGAAGCCCTATGGAGGACTGGGCTCTGTTCCCATGGTCCTTCAATCCTTCTGTTACTGAGGGTAAAAGTCTGAGTCGGATGTTTCCAGATTCTTGGCCTCTTTATTCAAGAAACTGAAATATTGGCTCGCAATTAGAAAAAAGATTGGAGACTTCATTTGAAGCAAATTTAAGGAACAGGTCTGAAGCTTCTGCAGGGGAACAGCAGCCCTCAAGGTGAAGATATTCAAGGGCCCTGATTATTACTCAAGATTTCCTTCTACAGGGTTCAAGAGGAGTTTGTTTACTCAGGGCATGGTGAGGGTGGTTCTGTTTCAATTGATAGATTAGGTCATATCATTTTTCTACTATACATAGCCCTAAATTCCATAATGCATCTGATTTTAATCATATACATGCCCAATTATGCATGGGCATAAGATGATAAATAGGAGACTTTTCCCCACTAAAAGTTCATTTGAGGACACAGCATTGCCTTATGGTACATGCATCCCAAGCCGATTCAGGCAGAATTGATTCCCCTCCACCCTGTTCTTGAACAAACATAACTGGGTGTTTGAATAGAAACTGTCCAAGTTTGATGGTTGCTAAAGGAAGGAGAAATGTATTTCCACTGTTCAGAGCAGGATGTGTGTGCAGCTCTGGGCAGCTGGGGAGGGGATCTTACGTTGCTAGTTGGTTGCTAGATACATCATTCTCAATTGGGTATATGGTACAACACATGCAGACAGAGCATTTGGCCGCCAAGTGTGTTATCTTTAGAAGAACGGAAGTGTAGGCACAAGCCAAGCAGAGTCCCAGGTTGCCAGCCATTCCCTATGCCTGCCTGCCCTACTTCCCACTTTCTGTGTACACAAGGGCCAGTGTTGGGCCGGGTGCTGACTCTGGTTCTGTCACCCTCTCTAATGTGAGTTCTAGGATGGGGGTGGGGGTAGGGAGAATTCTGCGGAGAATCCTCAGTTGCCCCAGGGAGAATATTAGTCTTGAGCAAGGGTTTGGAAAGTGTCCTCTGCAACCAGCAGAATCAGAAAGACCTGGGCACTCATGCGCATTCTCAAGCGCCTCTCTAGAGGCAGAATTAGACCCTCTGGGGATGGCTGCCAGCTGCCAACTGCACCTGTGACTCTTGCTCTGGGCATCATCCCCAGTGGTGTTAGAAATAGACTCTCAGGCCCCACCCTAGTCCTACAAATGAGAGTCTTCATTTAGCTAGAGCCCCTAGGAGATCCCATGCACATTAACATTTGAAAAGCGCAGCCCAAGGCCCGGGGACACAGAGATTTTGAGTGACACCTTGCAGTCGTAAAACTCTATCAGGAACTCTTGGGAAAAATCACCCAACCTTTCATTTCTCTTTCTGCAAAAACTCCCAGGCAGGAGGGAGGCCTGTCGGGCTCAATTAGGGCTGTGAGTCCCTTTGATCCACCCCAAACTCCCGATAAGGACTCGGGGCAAGGGGCGCTGGGGGCAGACTTCTCCCAGTAAGGGGTGAGGGGCTTCCCTCCAGGGGGCAGGAAGCCAAACCTGGCTCCAGCGAAAGCTCGGCCAAAGAATGCCCCCTTCTTGGAGCCTCTGGAATTGGGAAGAAATTCCTTGCAAATTCCATGGCCACCCCTGGCCAGTGAGAAAATGAGAGTGCAACCCAACTCGATGGCATGGTGCAGCCTGGCCCCTTTAAATGAGTTCAAAACAATTACCAGGGAACATGTGTTTCCTATGAAGGGAGCAAGTGTTAAAACGGATTTAATTTTCTTTTGTAAATAAAGAGGCCTATCCAGCCCGGCCTGTTTATCTCCCTGAGAGAGATGAAAGTGTTTCATCTCCCGGTAGCCTCTGCCCGCCTCCCCACTGAGGCGGGGGCGCTATCTGTACCCCATGTGTTGTCTATCTGTAGAGCTTTGCCATGGCAGCCATGTGGAACTGTTTGAGCACCATGAGGTCTCTTCTCAAAGTCTGACTCTTGGCTATCTGCAATGGCACTCCTCTCCCCCCACCCTCCCTTAAACATATTAGTGATTCATAAACAGTAAAATTAGTTGGCTAGGGGGTTGGTGGAGGTATTCATCCTGGCGGCGCCTGCTTTCCTGGGTTGGTAGTTAAAATAAATCATGGCTGTCACAATGGAATTCAGGCCTAAAAATCACCTGTAGGAATCCCCACACACTCGCACCCCCGTTCCCCAGCCCCACCCCCAGCATTGGATGATCAAAGCTACCTTACTCCAGCTGGAGGAGGGGAGCGAGATGGGGACAAGAAAGGAGGAGGAGACAGAGCAAGAGGTAGTTTCAGCAGCTAGGAGGAAACCTCCAGAAGTGATGAGGAAGGAATCAGGAAATTAACATCTCTGCTTTGGAATTGCACAAAAATGAGGCTGATCTAAGATACTAGTTTTTCTAATACAAAATATGATTAATCACTTCGTTACATGATGTTGTGTTTCCATTTGACCTTTTGGCGCTGGCATCCAGAACTCCGGTTTGTTTTTTGTTTTTTTTCTCCCAACTGCAAATTTAATAAATTCCAACATGCCCAAACTTCCTGACTGACACTGTCCACCACTGGTATCTCTGGAAACTTCAATGGCGGGGAGATAACTCGCACAGTCTGCTCTGCCTACCTTTGCGGCGCTCGCAGTAATCCGGGATCAGGCGACTAAGCTTTCATCTTCAGAGCACTTAAGTTAATTACACGAGGCCAGCAAGGCCCTGAGGAGCGGGTTCTGCGCAGCCCTCCTGAAGCCAGACATCATAGAATCCAGATGCAAACCCTTGGCAACTTAAGCCCAACAAATTTCCTTTGTCAAGAAATGCAAACAGCCCAACATTGAAGCCCGGGCTACTTCAGTGAGTCGGCCTCCTGGGCCAAGGGCTGCAGAGCCCAGAACCACCCTCCAGGCCAGAAGCTATTGAAATCTGCAGCCCCCTAACCCACCCACCTGAGGGGGGTTTACCAAGGGTGGCTCGTCTTTATTTTGAATGGGTTGCTGATCAGAACATGGCTGCCTCCTTTCAGTTGACCCCAAACCAAGGCATTTTCCGTACTCAAGGAAAGTGCATTTGCTGAGAGAAGGCAGGAGACTGTCTCCACATAGTTGGCAAGTTTTCCACTGTGGTCTTTGTTCCCAGACCTCGGCACCCTTCTCCTTCTGGCACCTATCAATCTGTCCCAGCCTAAAACGACCCTCCTCTTGGATGTGCCTCCAATGCCATGACAGGATCATCTGCCCTCTTCTCTACCATCCATACCCCTCTCAATGTCATTTGTAACGGGCAAGCTTCTTTCTTCCTACTCCATTACAGTGATATTCCCCTCCTGCAAGATGAGGTGTCTTGAATGAGGGAACAACCATCTCTGATCCCAAGGCCCCCTGGCACCATCAGCCCCACACTTTTCCTGGGGTTCCATTAGTAGCAAAGCTCACAGCTCCAAGTTGCCCACTGATCCAGCACACAAGAGCTCGACATAGCCACAGCTCTTGTGACAGATCGGCATCCTGTGGAGTTGATCTTGTCCTCCAAAAGGTATGTCAACCTCTCACCGGACTTAGAAATGGGGCCTTTGCAGATGTAGTCAAGGTGGTGTGAGGCTGTGTGAGATCAGGTTAGCCCTAATCCCATGGCTGCTGTCTTTACAGGCAAGAGACACACAGGGAAGAATGCTGTAGCAACAAGACACAAGGGCAGAGTGTCCCTGAGGACCTGGAGAAAGCATGGCCTGCAGACATCTTGCTTTTGGACTTTCTCCTCCAGACCCAGAGGAAACAGACTCCCTCTCAAGACACAAACACCTGCTTGTGTTTCCCTGGTTTGAGTCTGAGCATGCAGGGGAGAGAAAATTGTGTCTTCAGCCATCGAGAGGGTCATAGCTGACACCCCATAACCAAGCACAGATTACCAAGAGAGAAATGTATAACAAATTTATATAATAGGTTCCACATGGGAGCCTTCGGGAATGAAGTCCAAAGAAGCAGGAACACAATTGGAGGCTTGATGGCGCAGGGACAGTCATTCAGAGGGCATTGAAGGCCAGGAGCTAGGGACCTCACTGTCCCTGTTCAGTTCCTCATGGAGCTCTGTGTTTTCCCTCTTCCTCTCTGTGTGTGGGGCAGGCTCCTGTCACAGGAGGGCTCGGAGCCTGCTTTCAGGGGAGCGTGCTCATATATGTGGGTTCGGGGTCTCACACGTGACAGCCGAAGAATGTTAGCGTGCCTTTCTGCTTCTGCTTCTCCGTGGTTTCCAACATGTTTGGGGGGCAGTGTGTCCCCACCTGCACTGTGGAGGATGGTGACAGCATCTTCATTATGCCACTGGGACATGGCAGGGCTTCAGTGTGAACAGGAGTCATAGATGGGTACAGCTGGACAGGTGTGTACAATTCTTCCCACCCCCTATGCCTGACTCGCAGAGGCCACCACTGGGCATCCTCTGTGCCTCAGCCTTTACCAGGGGCTAAACCTGCATGGCTGCCCCAGTCCTGGATCCGGGCTCTTCATCCCATACAGCCCGTGAGCCCGCAGCTCTTCCCCACCTGGCCAACTCAGTAGCAGAGAGCCATCTTGGGAGGTCCTTGCTCTGGGGCTCCTCCAACCTGGCTCGGGGTCTTTTCTGTGTCCCCCCCAATGCTGCCTGTGGCACCACTCAGAGTTCAATGCTCTCTGTACCCATAGGCTCCTTGTGCACAAATCCGGCCAGCAGCAGAAAGGAGGTGTCATTAGACTCATGGTGTATCTGTGCTGAGCTGGTGCAGACTGTTTCCTTGCCCTTGTTCCCAAATGACACGAGACAGCAACCATTCACATGGCACTCACATTGTATTAGGATTTATAAAGCACTCTAGAGCTGAAAACATGACAGGGGAGGACGGGAGTGAGGGAACTCTATTGAAGGGATTTATTTAGACTTCGGCAGCTCTGAAGATGCTAGTCCCTCCTCTCCTCCATGGCAAATGACAACCTGACAACCTTGACACAGCCTGTAAATGCTGATATTGTGAGTCACTCAGAAGGCACCCAGCCTTCTGCCAGCCCACAGTGTTCGGATGTGTGTTGAATGAATAAATGATTTCACGAGTAAAGGAGGAGAGCTCAGTGCCAGCCCGCAGTGTTCAGATGTGTGTTGAATGAATAAATGATTTCACAAGTAAAGGAGTAGATCTCAATGCCCTGCCCAAGATGTGTACGTCACATACAGCTCCCCTTCCTTTCTTTCAAGGATCCCACCTGTGCTGGCTAGATTTATGTCAACTTAACATAAGCTAGCGTCATTTGGGAAGAGCCACTCTCAATTGAGAAAATGCCTCCATAAGATTGGCCTGTAGGCAAGTCTTAGTTCATTTTCTTAATTAGTGATGTGGGAGAGATTGTGGGTGGTGCCATGCCTCAGCTGGTGGTCCTGATACTGTAAGAAAGCAGGCTGAGCAAGCTGTGAAAAGCAAGCCAGTAAACAGCACTCCTCCATGGCTTCATCAGTTCCTGCCTCCAGGTTCCTGCGCTACTTGAGTCCCTGTCTTGAGTCCCCTTAGTGATGGACTGTTACCTGGAAGTGTAAGATCAACTAAACCTTTTCCTCCCCGAGTTGTTTTTGGTCACCATGTTTTATCACAGCAATAGAAACCTAAGCTCTGCCCTAGGAACATAAAAAATAGGGACTTGGCACAGTGAAGGTAAGTAGCAGAAGGCTCTTGGACTCCTGAGCTGGTTTCCACTTGAGCCGATGCTGGCTTCCTGGGCTGTCTGGGAAGAGTGTTGCTATGACCTGAATGTGGAATGTCCCGGACAGACTCATGTTTTGGACACTCAGTCCCTAGCTGGTGGTGCTAGTTAGGAAAGTTACAGACCCTTTAGAGGGTGGAGCCTCACTGGAGGAAATGTGTCACTGGGGGAGGCGGGACCTTGAGATTTCATTGCCTGGTTCCACTTCCTGTTCCCCCTCTGTTCCTGGACTGCTAACAGGCAATGTGACAGGCCAGTCTCCTGCTCCTGCTGTTAAGCCTTGTCCACCAAGATGGACTCCATCCCTCTGGAACTGGGAGCCTATGTGAACTCTTTCTCCCTTAAATTGCTTTTGCCGGGGCATTTTATCTGCAGCAACAGAAAAAGACATGAACATGGTAGAGGGTGGGGGCATCTGTGCCCAAGGACAGACAGGGACAACTTTGCAGCCCTGACCTGGAGCAGGTGCAAGGTGACAGTCAGCAGGGTGGTTCTCAGGAATGGCCATCAGGGAAACAGAAGAGCTGGTACACAGGCCCTTAGATAAGAGAGGGTTTTCTCTGTGTGAGGAAGAGCAAAGAAAGTGTGTGTGTGTGGGGGGGGGGGGCGGGCAGGGTGCGGAGGAGACCGGCAGGAGCCCAGCGGAGAAGCAAGCAGGCTCTAAAGCTGTCCCTGAGTCCACAGCAGGTAGCCCAGATTTTTGCCCAGTGTGGTGTGGTAATGCAAGTTGTCATAATGGATGGCTACACCCTGAGTGATTTATAAGGACTGAAATGTAATCGCTCATGGGTCTGGAAGCATCAAAACTGAAGGTTCTGGCTGGCTCTCTGCTTCTGGAAGCTGTGAGGGTAGCTCCCTTCCAGGCCACCTGTGGCTTCTGGGAACTCCCAGTCACCCTGGCTCTTCTCAGCTTGAAGACACATTCTCTGGCCTTGACCCAGCCCCATTTGCTTCCTGTTGGTTCTGGAGCCCACCTGAGAAAGTCCATGACAGCCCCATCTAGACCTCCCTAACTGTATGTTATTCCATCTGCAACGAGACTTTTTTTTTTTTTTCCCTAAATAAGGCCACATCCACAGGGGCTGCAGTCAATACACTGCAGGGAGTCAGGTGGACGTGAGGGGGTGGCCAGTTCTAAGGCCACCACTGTCACCCAGGTATGTGATGTCAGTGGCCTGGCAGGGGGAGTGGGGCTTTGGGAAAGATTCAACAGGTGCGGAGACAGCGCCCCCCAAAGCCTCGGCACAGGGCCAAGCAGGAGGGAGAGGCTGAGGGTGCCTGGCAGGTTTGTCTCAAACAACTGGATAGATCGTGGTATAAAAACACTTTTATTTTATCTTCTTCCTTACAAAATGTACCCTTCTCCCCAAACCCAATTAACCCAGTTTCCATTACCCAAGGGGCGACCCAAGCTCTTCAAAGCCAGGTCTGGTTCCCTGCAGACATTCCTTATAGCCGAAGAGCTCCAGGCAACATGAGAAGACCTGTCTGCGATTGCTAAGTAATTGCCTTTCAGCTATAAAAGTAATTAAGAAATGGCACCAATTTCCCTAAGTGTAATGTAATTAAATCCACTGGCTTGGAAAATCATTTGCGGAAAAACTGAAGAAGCAGAAAACCCAAGGGACAGGGACAGGCGTGGCATGAGGTCTGAGAGCTCTCCTAGGCCTTTCCCTAGATGCAGGGTCAGGGTGGCCTTGATGGGCTTAGGTTCTGACGAGCCATGGAGGACAGTAAAGTTACAAGCCTGGCTAGTGTGACCAGGCCAAAGCAGAGCCTAGCCTGTGGGGTTCACCTGTCAGAACTCAGGCCAAGGGCAGAGCCCAGGGACTGGACCACGTCAAGTAGAAATACGGTCCTGACTCCACAAGGTCAAAGGCAGCTCAGGCTTTAGTGGAGATGACAATTGGGGAAACAAGGTGGTCAGCAGGGCCCAAAGAACAAAATTGAGCCATGACACAATGGCAGATTCTGATAGGACCAGGATGTTGCCAGCTGAGAAGGCCATGTGAGGCCAAGGCCAGAAACCCCTTTTGATGTGGCCCTAGCTGTCTGCATAGAGTCTATTGGCTTAGGGGATCCTTAAGACCAAAGAGACCCAGTCCAGTGTTCTACCCCATCGAACGAGGCCTTTCTCTTCCCAGGTGTGGCCGAGAAAGAACTTCTGAGTTAGGCAGAGGTCTGGGTTCACGATGTTATCCTGAGCAAAATGCTCAGCCTCTCTGAACTTGTTTCCTTCCCCAGTAAGCAATCCTTAGGAGAACACATCAGAAGGTACTTCATAAGTGACAGTGGCTAGACAGCTAGGCCGTGGGGGTGCTGCAGAAGGCTCCTCCCACACCATGCTTATCCTCATCCTGGTCATCATGTGGGCATCGGCCCCTGTTCCTCCTCCCGACAAAAGCTCCTTCTCACCCAGCCTTGGACGTTTCCTCAAATATAAAATAAAGAAGGAATTGAGGTCCCTCCTTTGTGGCGCCCTGTGAGGATTTGGAGAGCAGCCAATCACGGTTTGACTGGCTGGGATCTGAACACTGAGCTCCCCGGCTGCTGTCACTGTTTGGGAATGCAGTGGAACCTTTGGATGGTGGACCCTCACTCTTCAGCAAACCTTGAGACTTACAGTCTGGTCCCAATTCCAGTCTGCCCTCCACTTCCTGCCACGATGTAGCCTCCTCTGACGGTGTCTTCCTTACCGGGGATGGACTGGATCCCCTCAGACCATGAGCCAAAGTAAATCGTGGTCGCTTTTGTCAGAGACTCGGCCACAGTGGCAAGAAAGGGAACTAATCAGAGCTGGACAGGAAACAGCAACACAGAGATCAGACTGGCAAGGCACTCTGCGTGCCTGCAGCAGGGACTGGCTAGTGCTGCTCTCACCAAGATTTAATATTAGCAGATGGAAGAAGGGGCCCAGAAGCTCTCCCAGCACAGCAGGAGTGCCTGCAGAGCAGGAGTGCCTGCAGAGAAAACCCCCTTAACTGTTTGTTGGAAACACTCAGAGTGAGCAGAGCTGGAGCTCCGCTGGCAACTCGCTTGCCTAGCATGCGTGACGTTCTAGATTCCATCCCCATCACGGCACGAATCAGGCACAGTGGCATACACCTCTTATCTCAGCGCACGGAAGGTAGAGGAAAAGGGATCAGAAGTTCAAGGTCAACCTCAACTTCATAGTGAGTTCAAGGCCAAGGCCAGCCTGGGCTCCATGAGACGCTGTCTCAACAACAACAAATGCCCAGAAGCCTGGCCTTGATGTTTGCTTTAGTTTTCAAGAACTCATGGTTTGGGGGACCTGATTTCACCCTGCCTGGCACGCTATGAGCAACTGTGTAAGATTTGTTATGCACTTACATGTCAGGGTGGCCAGGTCACTGGTGGAAGCAGAGCCGCGTTCGGCTGAGGAGCTCCTCCGCAGATCACTGTTCTCCAACCTCCTTCCCACTCAGACTCCACTGCCGGAGTCTGGTGCAGGCTCCCCCCAACTTCAGCACAGCCTGCAGATCCCATCCTGGGGAGACTGTCCTGGGTGTCCTGCCCCTTGGCCCAGCCTACTTTTCTGTCCCTGTGGTAAACAGCCTAACCCAAAGCCACTTGGGGAGCGAAGGGCTTATCTGGCTTACAGGTCACCGTCCATCATTAAGGGAAGACGAGACAGAAACTTAGAGGCGGGGACACTGCTTATGGACGTGTTCTCCATGGTTTGCTCAGCCTGCTTTCTTCGACAACCCAGGACCACCAGCCCACACTGGGCTGGGTCCTCCCACGTCCATCATTACGTTAGTTACGTTTCTGCTTCTGTGATAATACACCACGACCAACTCAACTTAGAGAAGGAAGGGCTTATTTTGACTTCTAATTCCCTGGGGAAGGGTCTATTATGGTGGGAAAGCGTGGCAGCAGGCAGGCATGGCGGCCAGGGCAGGGAGCTGAGAGCTCCCATCCTCAACTGTGAGCATGAAGGAGAGTGAATTGGAAGTGATGACGTCTTTAAACTCTCAAAACCCACCTCCAGTGACATTCTCCCTCCCATAAGGCCTCACCCCCTTAACCTCCCCTAACAGCGTCACCAACTGAGGACCGAGTGTTCAAATACCCGAGCCTATGGGAGACGCTTTCATTCAAATCACTTTAATTATTAATTAAGAAAATGCTTCCACAGATATGCCTGCAGGCCAATCTGATGGAGGTAATTCTTCGGTCGGGGCTCCCTCTTCCCAGAGGACTCCAGTTTATGTCAAGTTATCAAAAAGCTCAGAACAGGAACAGGCCTCCATCTCGGCTAGTGCTTCACGATGGAGGTTAGCGTAAGCCTCAGATCTCTCTGTTACGCCTTACCCACCACCTCAAGGGCCCTTCCCTCCTTACTCTTGCTGCCCTGGCACTGTTACGCTTTGTGTAGGAAAACAGCCCCTGGAGGCGCATGGCATGACTACCTGGTTCCCAAAGGGCCGTGCTATTTTGGGAGGTTGTAGACGCTTAGGAAGTGAAACCAAGTTGGACGAAGTAGGTCACCAGGGATGTGTCCTTGAGGTCACATGAGCCCTGGTCATGTGTTGTCTCACCCTGACAGCCATCTAGTGAACAGCTAGCTCTCTTCCACATTCTCCCGTCAGCATGATGTTCCCCATCAGCACACAGGGGAAGGCTTGAATCTTCTGGACCCATGAGCCAATGTAACCCATTCCTCCCCCATTGTGCTGCCAGGGCTTCAGGGTAACACCAGAAACAGCTATGACAGAAAACTGGTCCCTGAAAAGTGGAGGGAACTCCACTGCCACTGGTGGGGAAAGCCTGGGAGACTTTGAAGAGATGGCCTTTTAAAAGTCTAAAATCTGCAAGCAGAGCTCCGTGGGTGTTCTGAGATTCTTGTGGGATCTCAGAACACGGTGCCAACAGGGCCCCAAGTGGTACGCACCTGGCTGGTGAGGTTGCAGATGTCAACCTGAGGAGATCTAGGATCACCTCAGAGGCAAGCCTGCAGGTCTGTGAGGAAATTTCCAGACTGTGTTCCTTAAGGTGGGAAGAACTGCCCTAACCGTAGTCAGCACCATACCATGATTGGGATCCAAGACTGAATAAAAAGGAGAAAAGAGCATCCGCATTCACTTTCTCAGCTTCCAGACTGTAGATGTAAAGTGACCAGCTGCCTCACGTGCCCGCTCCCACGCCTTCCCACCACGACGGACTGCACCCTCCAACTGTGTGCCTCAAACTCTTCCTTCAAGTTGTGCTTGTTGAGTATTTGCTCATAGCCACCAGAAAAATATCCAGCACAGTTGGGGACAGGTCTTGACTGGGGTCACACTGGAGGCTGTCGTTTCGTGTCCCCTGTGCTCTGTGGTACACCACTGACTACTTGGATAGCCAGGATCATGGCCATGCAGTGAGGGAAATCGGTGATTCTCTCTCTACTCAGTTGGCTCTACTTGGTCTGGCCCTTCTGGATTGTGCCTGGCTCTTCCTTGGTCAGGGACTTCAAGGGCATTGGATGCCTGATGCCCAGCAGCTCATGTTGCCTGCCAGCCAGAACCTCATCTGGGCTCTCCTGTGGCTGCTGTGCACAACACTCATGGCCTCTCCATGTGGGATCCACTGGGTTTCCTGACACATGGCAGCCAGGTTCCAACAGAGACCCAGGAGGGAAAGGAAGGTGTTTTTATAATTAAATGATCTTTCCTTAGCACAAATCTGACCAGCTTCTAAGGGATGCAGCACAGACCCTACCACTCCTAGAAAGAATGTCCAAACACATTATATGAACATAAGGAGTTGGAACACATTGTTGCAGCCATCTTAAAACACACACACACACACACACACACACACACACACACACACACACACACACACAATCCTGCCTGCCACTAGAGAATGACAGTGATTGTCATTTTGGGGGTCAGGCCACCACCCTCAGAGCAAAGCTCAGCTGGACTAGCTGTGATTCTGAATGACCCTTCTCAACTCTTCCATTCTGTGCTCTCAACTGAAAACATGAAGGGAGGGCAGGAGGACACCTCTCTTCTTTTTCAGTTATGCTGTGAGTCTTGAAATGGGAACGGATATGGAACATTCGAGGGCCTAGAGCAGCTCAAGGTGCAAGCTTTTCTCAGTCCTACCAGCCCCTCCAGCAGCTATTTCTGCGGCCCTAGGAGCCATTCGCTCAGGGTTGGGAACTGCAGAACCACACCGGCCACTCATGTCCTGGCCACCATCTTCAAAGATGTCCTGGGCTTTGTGAACTTCAATCCTGAATGGCCATTCTTTGAAGCCACTCACGGCAGCCTCAATCTCTTGGGGAGTTCATTCAAACATCCACACAAGAGCCCAGGGGGATACGTGGTCAGTGATAGGACCGGAAAGACATACGGAGACCCTTAGTCTTCCACCCAGCTTGCCAGCTCGGCAGAAAGGCCATGTTTAGTTTGAAAACAGCCGGCTTTATCGGCACCGACCCTGCCTGCAATCTTCTCCTACAGCTGAGTAAACAGCCCTGCTCCACACGCACCCTGGCCCAACTCTGGAAACCCACTGGGCTTATCTGTCTCACTCTCGCCAGGCCAGCCCGTGTCCCCTTCTTTGAGGTACACTCCTGCCCTAGAATGGCCCCATGGGTCCTGGAGGCCTGCCCTTGGCCCTGGATCTTCCTAGTCCGTTTCCATTCTGACGCTTCTCTCATCAGCAGAGTGAGGATAATGTGACCTGTGGGCCGCATCAGCTGGCAGGATTAAGTGAGATGGCATTATCAGGAGGTGTGGGGGGCCGGAGAGCCTGGCTTCACTGCAGAGAGATAGCAGGGTAGGATCCAAAGCCAGCCTTTGTTCATGCCTGTGGCCACCACCATCGTATCCTACATTCTGCACATCCTTGGTCAAGTTCACCAACTTCTCCGAGGTTTGGCTTCTTCACCCGTGAGCACGTGATACTGAGACTCATGAGAAAGCTGAGAAAGTGGATTAAGAGTACGGGCTGGGGAGATGGCTCAGCAGCTAAGAGCACTGACTGCTTTTCCAGAGGATCTGGGTTCAATTCCCAATACCCACATGGCAGCTCCCTGCTGTCTAGAACTCCAGTTCCAGGAGACTCGACACTCTCACCTAGACATACATACAGGCAAAACACCAATGCACATAAAATAAAATTAATTTTAAAAAATTAAAAATAAAAGAGTGCTTACTGCTCTTTCAGAGAACCAGAATTCAGTTCCTAGCATCCAATGTTGAGTAGCTCACAACCACCTGGTAACTCTAGCTGCAGGGGATTCAACGCCCTCTCCTGGCCTCAGTGGACACCTGCACACACATGCTCATACACATAAATAAAATATAATATAAGACATCTTAAAAAGAAGTGATACTGGAGCTGGGCATGTTGATGCATGCCTTTAATCCCAGCACTTTGTGAGTTCGAGGCTAGCCTGGTCTACATAGTAAGTTCCAGGACAATCAGAGCTGTATAGTGAGAGCCTGTCTTTAAAAAAAATCCTATGACAACTGTGGAGATGTGGTGTGTGGGCCCTTTATCTGTGGTGGTCATTTATAGAGTGTTCCAGCAATGACAATGAACTCACTCCATTCTTTTAAGGGGACCTGGGAGACTGTGTCTTACAAAGCATGTATTTGTACTTGTCATATAGATACAATTAAGCTTTTCAACATGTTCACATGTAGAATCATACATGTGTATGTCTGTGTGTATGTGCACATCTGTATCTGTCTGTTTTATTTACATTGTTACTAGTTTTTTTATTGCTATTTTTTAATAGTTTGATCATGCAAGGTTCACGTGTTGAGGGTGTGTCCCCAGCTGGTGGCACTGTTATGGGAAGTGCTGGGCACTTGTAATAGTTGATCTTGATTGGATTGAGAGTTACCACACAGAAATGTGGTAAAGCACATGTCTGGGTGTGTCTGTAAGGACCTTTCCAGAGGCGAACGGATCCTCCGAGGCTTTGATCTAATTAATCATTGGCTTCATCCACTTATGAACTCAAAATCTGAAGACCAAATCAGGCATGTAATGTAAGCGTGCAACTCCAACACTCCAGAGGCAGAGACAGGAAATGAGGAGTCCACGGTTATCCTCAGCTACTTATCAAGTTCCTGGCCAACCTGAGCTATATGAGACTCTCAGGCAGTGGAATTGTGGAAGATGATGTCACATTGCCGCTGTCTCTACTATGAGGCACCAGAGTGACTCTTAGGGCCACCCAGCCAGTAAGTGGCAGAATTTGTCAGTCAGAAAGTCCTGTTTTTGTATCTTTGTGTCTGTCTGTCTCTATCTCACACACACACTCGTGCATCCGTGCACAAACTAAAGACGCCAAACATGGACCAAGCCGTGAAATGCACCTGCTTTCTTGGGGACAGCTAGTGTCTCATCTTCTCCATAGATTTCCATTTTTGTATGTGTGTGTGTGTGTGTGGTTGGGTACACAAAACTTCTGATCCTGGGCTCAGATTCTGTGGCTAAAACGGTATTTCTAAACAAACTCTTTTCCTCCCTCCTCCCTTCCTCCCTCCTTCCCTCCCAAGATCAAAGGAGGCATTTGGGCCTTTACGATAACATTCATTTGGAGAGAGATGGTAATATATAAGATTAATGAAAATTAACATAATCCCTCTGGGTAGGAGAGCTTTTGTTCACTCGTTTGTCCTGCTGTTAATTATGCAGTAGGTGGTGAGAAATGCTTTAAATCAAAGATGCCTGGAAAACCATTTAAATGATTTTCACCTAATTAGCTTCCCTGCCCATTCTCTTAAATCCCTCCCCAGCACAGTCCTTGCTTTTGACATGAACTTTGCAAGAGTCAGGGACCCTGAGCTCCACGTGGAACAAGGAACCATTCCAGCTCACGGGCCCTGACCCACCAACCGATTTATTTTTTCAGACTGTAGATGGGAGATCAAAGGAAAGTTTATCAGTGTCTGTCTCCCTTTTAGCCTGCCCAGCCAGACTTTGTGACAAGGCCCTATCAACCTTGAGGTTGAGAAAGCCCCGCCTCTGGGAAGTGGGGGGAGGGTGGGAGGGGCGCGGGGGTGGGGGTGGGGGCAGGGAAGGAAATGGGGGAGGGGAGGGGGGAGATAGAAGGAAAGGAAGAGAAAGAGGAGGAGAGGGAGGGAAGAAGGGAGAAAAAGAGGGAGGGGAGAGAGAGAGAGAGAGACCCCCATCAGAACACTGTTAGACTGTTAGTGGCAGGGACTACCATAGGGGCTTACAGCTAGCCTGGGAAAGGGCCTGAGGTCAGAGGTGGCAGAGGCTGGGTGGCTAAGAGAGCCAATTGGTATAATCTAGAGACCCAGGGTCTTAGATTTATGAAGGTTCCTCCACTTTGTTAATCTCTCTGAAACTGGAATACCTGCATATCTTAAAGGAACTCTTAGGGATGGAGTGTGCTGGTTGGGGGTGGGGGCAGGAGGGTGACAGGAAGATGGCGGAGGGGCAATGGAGATAGCAGAGGGAGGATGGCAGGAAATGAAGAGCAGCAAAGTCTCCCAGGACTTCTGAATCAAGAACCCCTTTGCCTGGGGCTGGGGCAGTACATCAGTCTTTAGGGCATTTCTAAGCATGAAAGGAAACTCTGGGTTCAGTCCCCAGCATCACAAAAACTCTAGGGATGGAGGCAGGAGGATTACAGATTACACAGTGAGTTGGAGGCATCTTCCGTAGAGCCTCCAGGATCAGAACTCGGCCCTTTCCAGACAAGAGGATTATGTCTTCAGTTCTCTCCAGTCTCCACCAACTGGTTGGCACCGAGAGAGCCACTCTGTTTCTGAGGGTCTTGGAAACGCTGAGGCCACACAACCCTTTGGACCAGAGTCTGCGGGGAATCCCAGGCAAGACCCAATAGCTCG